>JAEQBH010002592.1:0-125942 GCA_016808115.1 Tetrastigma voinierianum | reverse complement strand
AACATGAAGAAGACTTCAAGAGAATATCTTTCAAAGTGTTGAGTTAACAATAAACTAAACATACTTAACTAAAGCTCTTTAGTGTGTGTGTGATCGTACCCCATATAGCTAATCTCAAATTAAATTGAATTAGGTGAACTTGAATGAGGCAAGGATCTCATACTCACATGGTGATCCCATGCTAGTGAGTGTACAAGACTCCATAGGCTTGTTAGGCATACCATTCTCCACTAATGTAGTTAATTCACAACTTTGAGGGCCAATGGGAGATTGTTGGATATTTTCAATAATTATGATGTGCCCATATATGAAAATATTAAATATGTTCATGCTATCAATTTTAATTAAGCCTAACTAAAGTGATATAATTGGAATTAATGTGTGGACACATTAGGAATATTTCTAATTTGATGAGGGGCCAAATTAGAAATATCTAACCTAGTATGACTAGTATAAATATTAGGGTTATGGTCCCTAATTCATACCGTGAAAGAACCCTAGTACTTCTCTCTCTCTCTCTCTTCTTTCTCCGCATCCTCATCACTACATTTAGAGACAAAACTCTCAAGCCACTAAGGTCATATTGAAGGGTTTAGGGCTTAGGTTTCTCATGCAAAACTATGTATATATAGGGATTAGGGTCGCTGTAAACACTCAAGACAGCTTTGACACAAGTAAAGACCGCTGCTGAACTTTACCGGGTCATTACTTTTTATCCGTGAAGTCTGATTATCGCTCAACCCGTCTATGAACTCAGACGTATTAGCCTATGAAGTAAGGTTCAGTCAACCCAAAATTATTCATCCTTGAAAAAGCCAACTTTGGTCCACATACTAAGTGGTCGGGTCAAACCTAGTCAAACTGTCAAACTTACCAACTTGGTCAAACGTGTTACAACTTGTTTTATTTGCGCGGGTCATTACAATCTACCCTAAAGAAAAATTCTGTCTGTTTAAATTCAGACCTATGCCTGAAAGAGACGAGGGTACTAGCCCGCATTATCCTCCCGCTCCCATGCCGCCTCTTCGACTCAGGTGGTTCTCCTGAAGGACTTTCACTAAGATATTGTCTTGTTACGAAGCTCCTTCTCTTCTCTACCTAGAATCAGACTGGTCGTCTTCATGGATACCCATCCTCGCTTCAATCTCTCGTGTCTCCAACACTCAGGAGGGATCTCAATATATTTGTGTAGCATGGAGATGAACACATATGCACTCCGAGAAAGCCTCCTAAGTCTAATCTATGTGCCACTGACCTATCATCTCAACAATTTCAAAGGTCCGATGTAGCTTAGGATTTAGCTTCCCCGCTTCTCAAAGCATACCACCCTTCCACGAGAGTTTTAATACTCGATCTCGAATTCCTCAAACTCAAGATCCCTTTTAGAATATCCACATAACACTAAATATTCATCAAAACGTATGCTCAACCACCAACAAGCTAAGGTTGGTGGCTAAAATCTTCCATCCTCAAAAAACCCTATTGTGTCTAACTTCATGTCATAGCTGGGTCTCTTACCTACATCTAAGGTAGAAATAATGGGGATGAGTCTCACAATTTCGCAGTGAATCCCCTAACAAGCCATGCTCATAAAAACATTTCAATTATACATAATTCAAGATATCTCAAAACATGAGCATTTTATAGATAATAGGTTGATGATGGAAACACATGAATGCAATACTACCACCATCTCAACCCCTCATCAGTGACTCTTTTAGGCTTTCACCCAGGGACTAGCCGATCATCCCAGAATAACGACAAATTGCTGGGACCCTACTTCACCTGTGGATATGCCCACATCCCGTATATCTGTGACCTTTCTGGGACTACAACCTAGGGACTAGTCATCGTCCCGTGTCTCACTACATCAATCCGACTCACGCTTCATACCCATGTCATACTTTAAAACAATTTCACAAAGCATTCAACCACATGGATATTTGAAAACATCATGTACTCAAGTAATTCAAAGATTTCCATATATATAAAATATACATTTATATATCAATGTAAAAATCACACAACTAAAGCACTAATGGTACGTAATTCCCACAACATCAAACCACAGCATAAGCAGGAGAAGGCTATAAGATCCCTACTTTCCTTAGATTCAAATGTCGCAGTTCCTGGCTAAAGTCAAAAAACCGAGGCTACCCAAGGGTCTCGCAAATAACAAGTCATAAGATTCCAATTCTCTCACAACTGCAACATAAAATTACTCAAGTGGTCTATTACTTATCACCACCACTCACATATATCCTTATACCTTCCAACATAAACCTCATCCCCTCAAGTGCACTCTCTTACACTTACTAGATCACATTCAACACTCATTGGTCAGTGTGGTTACACAAACAACGCACCTAACATAAAAACACCTCTCAGATTCCTATCTCCATATTACTCATTTGAAGATAAAGTGCTAAGGGTTCTTTCCAACCTGAATCACCCAATTCGGAAAATCAAACTCGAGATACGCCCTACAACATACCCCACTTTGAATGAATCTCGGGGGTCCAATGGGTTACACTGGGACACACATTTTTCTCGTGGGTATTTGTTCTCCTTGGAAGTCTAGTTTACATAGCCACTAATCACTTAATTGAGCGTAAATGATCAAGTTATGGCCAAAATACCAACACTGGCCATACGTAGTAAATCCAAATTCTACCGAAAATGCCCGTGAATTTATGATCTTCCCTAATTTTTCCATAAGTTTCCAACCAATTCAACCCAAAACACTCAAACCCACATCAAACCACTCTATTCAACCCGAAACATCTTCCAAAACACACCTTAAAACCGTAACCTGTGGTTTTCGCTAACTCATCACTCAACCATCTAAGATTGTGACAAACTTAGCTCCTAAAAAGAGAGAAACTGATGAATCATATCCCTCTATACAAAATCCTCAAATCCTTACAATAAATAACTAAGGATTAGGTTTTACCTCCCATATTCACATCTAGCTGCAGTTCCCAACCAAACCTTTAAAAAGAACCATTTTACAAGAATCAAACCAAAACTCTTACCTTTAGTCAATATCCTTTCCCGGTCAACTCCCACTTACCACTCAAGCTTTACTTTCTCGGGAGATCCATGAATGCCATCAAGAGAAACTACATGTCCGAGAAACCCACTGCCCAACCAAATTCTCATTTGTCAACTTGGCATACAACCGGTATTGCCTTAAAGTCTCGCAACACCAAACCCAAATGTCTCATTTTCCAACTCGTCTCGAAAGTACACCAAGATATCAAGCGATGGAGATAATGACAATCCGACCTAAGTATGACTCAAGACCCGTCATTAAATCCATGAAAGCCATTGGCATCAGGAGTCCGAAAAGACATCACTAAACCTCATAACGCCCATATCCGCCTTGAATGTCGTCTTTGGGAATGTCTGATTCCCTAATCCTTAACTAATGGAAACCCTGACCTCAAGTCACTCTTGAAGAACACTCTTGCACCCTGGGGCTGATCAAATAGGTCATCAATCCGAGGCAAAGGATATTGGTTACGAATGGTTATCTTATTCAACTGTCTGTAGTCTATACACAACCTCTAAGTGCCATCAGGAAGAAGAACTAATCAATTTCAAGGATAAGGTTAGGAAGGTATACAAAACACTGGATGAGTCGCATGTTAATGTACAACCCTAAGGAATTTAGAAACCTAGAGCTCGATATTGCCGACAGATCTCGACCCAGATACCCTCCGTGGTTCTCAAGGAGTTCCATTGCTGAGTTCCATTGTACAATCCCTGGTGGAATGCACAAAGGACCCACCTAAAAGAGATGTAAACACATGCGCACCACAATACCTCAATTATAAAGAAATCCACGACCGACTCCATCTAAATGTAGGTCATAATCACAACATACATAATAAAATCTATATGAGTTTAATACTAATATCGTAGCATTCTACAGTATCGTAAAATTGGTGGTTACAAAATAAAATAAATAGGTCCAAAAACTCAAAGATGTATGGATTGTAGAGGTCAAGAATGTCACGTAAAGAATGGTGTTGAATCACGCAGGTAGCCCTACGAACTCGCCTTGACTCAGTGGAACAAATTTAAAAACAATAAACGTGAGAAATAAATCTCAAATGAGTGGCATAATTTGTTTTAAAATAATGTTTTTATTTTTCGGTAAATTTCTTCTTCAAGACCTCACTTCCACTCTTTTGTAATGTTCTGCTTATCAAACATTTCCCACAAAACCTAACTTACCAAACCCAAATACATGTAAATCATGCTCAATAATTTAGCGTGACACAATGTCAAGAAAACTATAATCCGAACCCACACAATACAAGCTAAACATAAAGCATGTATAGTCACCATGAAATAAAGTAACCATGAAATGCACCATAACCATAAGTATTTAAAATGGGCTTATACCATATCTCGTGAATCAACATCGTACCATACCATATATGTATCCATCCTAAACCGTTGGTAAGCCCGACCTCACGACACGTGGCAACTAATAAACCTGTGGTTGCACCCGGCCATCACGTGGCAACTAATAAACCTCCAGGTAGACCCGGCCATCACGTGGCAACTAACAAACCTCCAGGTAGAACCGGCCATCACTTGGCAACTAACAAACCTCCAGTAGACCCTACGCATTATGTGCAATCCAATAAAACCCCGCAATCCGCCATCAAGGGTACCCAATAAACCTCCGAGTAAACCTAGCCATCACGTGGCACCTAATAAACCTCCGGTTAAACCTGGCTATCACGTGGCACCTAATAAACCTCCGGGTAAACCTGGCCATCACATGGCACCTAATAACCTCTGGGTGAACCTGTCCATAACGTAGTGACTAATACAATCGTTCCCTTACTCACATGTACTTTCATAACAATACCGTATCAGAGTCATTCCACAAAATCTCAAGATCCATTTTTAAAACAATAGTTTTTCAAGGTGGTTTACAACCTCAATCCACATACCCAAAATATTCAAATACCACAGACTCATCCACGAACTCAAGACAACTTCCAAACGCTTAAAAATGTTGACAAAATTCACATGCAACATAACTTGTTTTATATGAGACCGATAACCACATTTGTAAGCAACCAACCATTTGATCAAAACAATATATACGTAAAATATTTAATCACAATAGATATATCAATATAATAACCCAAATCATTTAAAACATATAAACCACTACGCATCACAGACGTTTACCATGTTCCCTGTGATCGCCCCCTACCAGGGGATGCCCTGTAGAATATAAATAAAACACCATTTAGGTCTAATAATCGAACTTCAACAACATCGGGATACCCAAGGCCTTAGAATAATTTTGTAACTATGAAACCATCCCACCGGGACTCGACATGTCCAATTACACAAGATGTGCCCCATAGTTCGGGAGCACCAAAATCGGGCTTTTCACCTCGGAGCTAATTTCTAAATAATTCCTAAACATCCACTTCACTAATCCAACTTCAATTTTGTCTAATTTGACCAATCGTACTCTATTTCGCCTCAACTTCAGAATTACCCAAACAACCTAAAATGGAAAAACTAACCAAACGACGTCCAAAATTTACAAACCACATATCAATGGAAAGCCCAAGAGACTAAAAACTCATCATTACCATTACCTTGGTCCAACAAAGAGCCGTGGGTGGTTTAAACCTCGATCCAACCGTCTACCAATCTTGTTTTCGGGCTGTCACTTCCAAAACTGAGGAATCTGCAAAAAAGGACCATGGAAATGAGTTCAAGGGGTCCAAAACAGGAAAGGAGCTTGGACTAGCCTGAATCGGGCCTCGAAATGGCCGAAAAATCAAGAAATTTCGGTGACTCCATGGTGGCCGCCGTTGCCGCACTCGCAGTTCGATCCGGCCCGCCCGCGCGGCCGGGCTCGAAATTTCACTGCATGATCGTTCCTGACAGTCTCTCCTCCCACCTGTCCGGCGCACGTATAGTGATGGTGGCTTAATCTGGCCTTGGTTGAAACTTGAACGGCCTACAACGGGTCAAAACGACCGGCCAGCGCTCACTCTGCTCGTGGGAGTTTTTTCTGTGGTTTTGGAGCTCAAAGTGAGGCTCGGGGGCTGTGTCTTTCGAGACGCAAAGCCATGTATATATAGGGCTTAGGTCGCTGTGTAAAACATCAAGACAACTTGACATCATTTAAAACACCGCCGCTTGAATCCACGGCTGGCAATCTTTATCCGTAAGTCTGATTGACGCTCAACCCATCTATGAACTCGTATCGATTCCGGCCTACGGGGCGGGTGTCTTAAATAATAACCCAAAATTATTCATCCTGAAAAGTCAACTTTGGTCCATATACTATGTTGGTCAAACTCAGTCAACCGTCAAACTTAGTCAACTTGGTCAAACGCGTTACAACTTGTTTTATCGGTGCTGGTCATTACACTCTTACACTGACATTTTTCGGCTTTCACCGCATGGATACGCCGTTTCCAACTGTGTTTTCAAGCTTTTCATCTCGAGAGGTGTCTATCCCCTACTTGCTATGCTCGACACTATTCATTTTCCATTTTCATTTAATTGAACTCCAATCGACTTCGTCCCATCCCTAAGCCCACACGACCAAGACTCAAACGCAGCTACAAATCAGCATTCTCATGTACACACACACCCATGTAATGTAGTGTTACCGCACACCAATGTAATGCAATTTAAAGCACGCACTCAAAACCCATGACCAATGTATGAACACTTACATGGACATTCTGTCTCGCACACTATGTGTGTGTTATGAACACTCATGTCTAATGCACACAACATTTCATATATTTAGTTCAACATCAACATACATGCAGTCATCATGTTAATATTCCACACATTCAAATCAGTACATCACATAAGCATGCACTACATCTTTTCTATCATTTAGTTCACAGTTTCAATACATCATTCAAGCATGTATTAACATAATTCCAACCATTACTTAGGCAAGTAATGTCATAATTCATATTCCCAGGCTGAGACGTAGTATGTCAGTCATACAGCCCAATGCATATAATTATTTCCATCTTTATCACACATATATCACATAATTTCACATATTAAGCATGTTATTCAATTTATGGCAATAATACATATTAGTCATTCTTGGCCATAAATCCGGCCATGCTTGGCCATGGAAATAATTTGGACTTAGTCCAGAAAGTCCAATTTTTGTAAATACCACACAAAACATCCAACAAGAAATTCCCTGCTCAGGCCATACGCAGCCCTAAGCATTTCAGATACAAACCAATTCCAAAAACAGAAGTTCCGGAACCCAGAACTGACAATTCCTCAATTGTTCGTGACCCAGCCCAATGTTTAGCCTAAGTTTTAGCTAAGAACTTTATTCTATTAAATTCTAGACTCAATGATCTTTCCGTAGCATCTAAGAACGTGCAAATCAGGAAGGTTCGATTCGAAAGTTATGGTCGTCTCTAAGTTGATAATTGCACAATTCACAAGGGTGAGCTGTAAATTGGGCACACCCCGTCGGGCCATTATGCTCGGATTTTCTGTCTCCATAACACAACATTCTAAGCCAGACAAATCCCAAAACCTCGTGAAACCGGTCTTTTACCATCACACAATCACAAACAAACCACACACATACAAATTTGTCTTCGAAAAACGGACGAAACCCCGTAGGGCATTACACGCTCCTAGTTTAAAATAACCAGAGTAGGTGATGAGCTTAAAAGTCATCTATTTTAGTCCATTTTTCTGCTTAAATTTCATATCAAAAGAGACAATTACTTTACAGAAATATGAAGAAACTCACCCATTTGTTATTAGCAGGTAGAATGGAAGAAAGAAGGAAAAAGCAAGAAGAAAAAGAATAAGTGGAAGGTGCGCGCCATTTGGCGTAGCGTAAATTAAAAGAACTGGCCGAAGCCATTGATTTAGCTGGGGGTTTACATGCCTGTAGCTGAGGTCGCGACATCGTGAAATCGAAGGAAATTCGATGTAGGTCACGCACATGGATAACAAGTTATGGTCGCGACATGAAACCGCTCAGAGAAAGACTGTAAAGAAAACGAAAGCCAAGGTCGCGACGTGAGATGGTCGTGACATCAAGAAACTACGCCTCAAAGCCAGAAAGTCATGAATCAAGTCGCGAGTTGAAGACACCGGCGTCGCGACATCGTGAACCACTGGGCCAGACTCAGGAGGCATGGCGATCGCGCCACAAGAGACGATGTCACACAACAAGAGCAATCAAAGGAAAGATACAAGTGGCTTACAAGATTGAACACAGACCGCCATGTCACGATAACATATTGATGTCGCGACATCCAAGACAAGTTAAAGACTATAAATCTGTCGATGTCGCAACGCGTGGGATCGAGGTCTTACATCAAGAGCAAACCGCCTGAAAGCCCCAGAGAAACGTTGATGTCGCGACGAGATCGATGTCGCGACATCGTGAACCTAAGCATTTAAAGCCGGGCGGAAACGAACCACCGTCACGATAAAGAGGCTGAAGTCAATATTATCAAAACCATCAAGAGAAGATCGCGTAAGCCATAAGCCGATGTCGCTGACAGATCAAGTCGCATACCCGGGCCTGACGGCTGAAGAAGCTTCATAAAGTGAGGTCGCAACAAGATATCGATGTCGTGACATCAGAACGACCGCATCAAAGTCGCGAAGACGGGAAGAGATGTCGCGACAAGATATCGATGTCGCGACAACATGAAATGACAAGTTGAAGCCTACGCTCTATAAGATGATATCGCTGACAAGAGATTGATGTCGCGACATCCAAGACATCAGCCAAGATCGCAGATGACTCGAAATGAGGTCGCGGATGCGATATCGACGTCAGCAACATCGGGAGAGAAACAATTGAAACTCCGCCAAGATTCGAGAAGTTTCAGAACAAGATATTGATGTCGCTGACATCGAATGACCAACCGGCGTTACATAGGAGTAAGTAGATGTCGCGACGTTGAGATTGATGTCGCGACATCGATGATGTCACGACAAGGAAACTCAAGTCGCGACAATGCTGGATTGGGCCTCGACACTCTAAAATCCACACAGTTGCTATGGGGATTAGGCCCACCGAGGAACTTTATAAAGACGCAGCCTATCCAAATTTCATTAAAGGCCAAGGCCACAGACGAGAGGTCCGATAGCTTCAAGGCTCATTTTTGGGCTTTTCTTTTTTTTTTTTTTCTTTCTTTATTTTCGCTTCACGCTTTTTAGAGTAGATTAGTTGCCCATTTATTTTTGCTTCATTTTCTCTGAATTGATGTAATCGTTACAAGAAGCCGAATACGTAATTCAATTCTTTTCTAAATCACATCGGAAAGCTGGGGTTCGTACTAAATTTTCCGAATTCATATCCAGCTTCAAATGCGCTATTCTTATGATCGAGGAATGATGTAGCGTGTAATTCAAGAATCGAGAACCCAGCTTCCATTATATGAATGCTATCACGTAATTTATCTTTCCTATCATATTTCCAAAGAAATCGCAAATTTCGCTTTATGAATTTACTTCAAGCATGGGTTTAATGTTTTATCCGACACATCGGCCTATACCTGCCTAAGATTTGTTTCATTGCTCTAATGCTGATCCTTCGAGTATTACAGAGATGACATTCCCGAGCTATGAACATCTCTTAAAAGGTATATTAACTGCTATTAGGGATCTATCAGGTTGTGGAGTTTACTTGGATAAACTTTCCGCTTTGAAATCAAGATCGAGGCCTAACGAGCTATCCATTTTAAATTTTCCATCAAAGAGTTCACCAATTCTAGATAGGAGGCCACCTCGTGTTAGCCGAGATCTAATCAAGGAGAGGATGATCTATTCTAATTTCGAGGAAGATAAATCTGAAGTTGTATATCCCTGGTCACCATAACTTGGGAGCTAAGGTTTACACCCACAAACAAATAAGTATTGCAAAAGAAAATACTCAGAGTTAGGAAGTCCCTGCTAAAAGTAGTTATCTAATCTCTCGTATTCGAGAATCAGTCAAAATTAGGTAATGAAATGAAGATGGAGAGATCCGCCTGAACTATTAACGCCGACAGACTCGGCAATAAAATTCACTGCAAAAATTCTATGTCGACATAGGAATTGATTCCCTTCACAATAGCATTGATCTTAATACAAGCCAAACGATTATCATTCAATTTCTATTCATTTTCCTAACTATCACTTATTCTTTTATTCTTATATTCAAGTTTATTGTCTATTCGGCTTATCTCCCTATGTTCAATTAATTTTCCAAAGACCTTAATGTTGGTCTTACTATCATTTAGTGGTTCAAATAGTATGAAATTCGAGGCCAGTAGTTGATTTAAAATAAATTCTGGGAGATCTCTCTGCGGATCGATATCCTGACTTAAATCCATTTATTACTGGTCGACCCGTGCACTGCGTAATATCGATCAAAACCAAACTTTGAAAATGACTTACCTAGGAGATTGGTTTATATATTATAATTTCAACAATGTTTCTATGGCAAGGCTGTTTCAGGATTAATTAATAGTCCTTGCAGCGTGTTATAAATTCTCAGGTGTGTGCTTTCTGTCTCACAACAAGTTTATGGCGCCGTTGTCAGGATCGAAGAATTTAACAAATCAATATTCGCATGAAAGAAGGATATACAATTTTGACATTTAAAGCAGTGAAACAAAATAGATTTTCGCGTGGTCTGGGCCATTACCAACCTTAACGAAACACATTGAATATTTTTGATGATTTGACTAACTTATTAATTCGAGTGTGTTTTGATTTTAAAACTTGATGACAGGAAACAGTAATCCCATCCGATTCCATGTACTCTAATAATGTAAATAGAAAGGACGCCGTAAGCTCGAGAAAGACCAAGAAGGCGTAAAACTCAACCATGGAAGAAGAAAGGCAGGATCGTGTTGGAAATACATGGGAGTGGTTAGAAGGCCTCCAAATACCGATACAACGGAGGATTTCCGAGACCAATTATATTGTAAGAATACTCAAGAATCGACAAACAGCTTGATGCTAATAATTTTGAATTGAAGCCAAGATCGCATTACAATGGTCCAAAGAAAGATTTAAGCATCGGGTCATCCTAATCGAAGCATCCAAACGAGCAATCGAAGATTCTCGTGATGGCTAATACTGCTACTGAATGGGGTGAGACCAGGTCATAAAACCGCATCTATTCCCATTCTCCCTAAGATACAATAGCCATGGTACAGAATCACCATGGTTCCGCTGATACTGGGAGGAGTTAGTCGGTGTCTACTTGTAGATTCTTCAAATCCCAACTACGTGTTAAGGAGCGAAATCATCGGTGGTTCCAAAGAAAAGATGAAAGCTCAGATGTAGCTCGGGAAAGATTCAAACGTTGCGAGAAGATGTCCAATGTACGGGATAGATTTGAAGACTCGATGACATTGTATATCATGCCAGCGAATGATATATCGTGCGGATCATCGATGCTTCACGCCAGGAGCATTTAAACGAAAAAGTGTCAAGAGGCAAAGGAGTCGATCAAGACTCCGGTTAAATGTAAGATGAAACCCTTCCGAGCTTTCAAGAGGAAACAACAGAGGAAAAGGGATCATGGAGCCAGCAAGATACGCCCATGGAGGCCAAGTCGATGCCATTATGCACAGCCGGGACAAGCAAGAAAAAGACACACGCCTCATGAAATATGAGTAATCGAAAGTGGAGTTAATGAAGGGGAGCGCTAAGTGGTAACTCGAAGAACTTTATGATGTCAAGAGGTTAATTATTTGGGTGAGCCAAGAGCTTACCATTTCAAACCCATCCTAACTTTCCAAAGACATTATCACCCAAAGATCAGAACCATGAGAACTGTACGCGAGGGGCTTCGCTACAAAGGCGTGACGTAACCTCATCAAGGGTATCAAGAATAATTAAGGTTCCAAGAAAGAAGAAAGAAGAAGGAAATGAGCATTTAAAAACTAATATCGTGGTCGAGGAGGGCCCCATCTGAGGAACGTATGCCGCAGCTTTACGGGGGATAATAGTGTCGCGAACCTCCATGAACAAAAGTTTCGAGAACTGAAGCAACCATACCACTCTCAAATTTTTCGTAACACTACCAATGCATCCCCGAGAACCCGAGACACAAGTAGGGCAGCCGGCCCTAACCCCCGCAAAGCCGAGGAAAGATGCCTTCCCAAGTGACACAAGAAAACCTAAAAGATCGCATGGCCGCGGTGTGCTCAGAGCTGGGAAGGAGCAAGAGAGGAAAGACAAAGATGACAAAGAACAAAGAAGTAGCAAGACCAGAAGGGAAGAGACACCTGGAGAATGACAAGGAAGGAGAAAAGAAGAACATCCAAGGAACAAAGCCTGGCAAATCCCATTTCCACAAAGATCAAGTAGTAAATCAAAGACGCCGAGGAGCAAATATAAGCTCCCAAAACTTTCCGTGCCGAGATCAAGATGCCTTTATCGAAGGGTGACTCGTATGCCACTTTATGCAAAATTTCTGAAGGACATACTGAGCAAGAAAAGAAAAATAGTATTAGCTGAATAAGGAATCTCACCGCGCACTCAGCAGCGCGTGAATCGTAAAAGAACTACCAAGAAAAGACGGCGACCCAGAAGTTTCACAATTCCTTGTATCGGTTGAGGAATGGAATTTCCATGAAGCTCTCTGCGGACTCGTGAGCTAGTATCAACTGCATGCCTCTTTCGTTGCCAAGAAATTAAGCTCGGGGGAGCTTATTCCCATAACTCGTTACTCTTCAAATGGCAAGACAGACGATGGTGAAACCCGGGCTGTATTGAAGCATGTGTTTGGCCACTGGCTTGAAGTTTGTATTCCGCAGACTTCATCATTCCTGACATGGAAGAAGATCTCACAAGCACTCTTACTATTAGGGAAGACCATTCCTAGCTACCGGAGCAGCCTTGATCGACATGCAAAAGGAGTTCTATCTTAAGGGTCAGAGAAGAAGTCACAGTTTAACTTGATCAAAGTATGCAAAATATGACAGGACAAGGAAGGTTATAATGTAGTCAGATTTTGTCTCTACTTCCAACCCCGATGTTAATAATGATTGTAACACTCCGCTTTATCAATGAAAAGAGATGAATTCTAAAGATAATCGAAGATGTCTATTCTCGAATTTCCATAATAAAGAAGCTTTTCATTCTATAGAACCGTGGTTTGAGGTTTAAGAAAACAGAAAAGATAATTGGGAAAATAGTGAAAAAGAGGAAATTCATCAAGAGACCAGTATAGAAGGGTTAGTTTTGAAAGAGTTGCCATGTCATTTAAAGTATGCCTACTTAGAATTACCAAGAAAAAAACCAGTGATCATTTCAGCCAGACTCAGTGATGCTGAGGAACAAAGATTGCTGAAAATATTAAGGAAGCATAAGGAGTCACTAGCTTGGTCCATCAAGAGTCAAGGGTATCGCCCAACAAGCTTGTATGCATAAGATTCTCGTTAGGGAAGAGACTTCAAAAAACCATCTGTAGAACATCGTAGAAGACTCAATCCAAGTGACGTAAGGAAGTAATGTAAAGTGAGGTATCAAATTGCCACGCCGGTTTTATCTACGCTATTTCGTATAGTCCTCAAGAACCACCATGTGGTTCCAAAGAATAGGGGGTTTACTGTGATCAGAAATGAAAAAAACGAATTGATTCCACAAGAACAGTGACAGGATGGAGGGTATGTATCGACATGTGAAGTTGAATACGTTAAACTTAAAAGATCATTTTCCTTTGCCTTTCATTGATCAGATGTTGGATAGGTTAGCAGATAATCTCACTTTTGTTTTCGGATGGGTACTGTGGATACAATCGTGATTGCTATTGCACCAGAGATCAAGAGAAGACCACGCTCACATGTCTCAGGCGGTACCTTTGCCTCGTATGATGCCTGGTTATGTAATGCTCCACATTCCGCAGGTGCATGATGTCTATATTCTTTATCTAATAAGAAGTGATGAAATTTTCATGGATGATTTTGACGGTATGGATCCGCAAATTTTGATCATTGCTTAAATAATCCGAACAAAGACTAAAGATGCTAAGACAAATACTAGCACTCGAATCGGGAAAATGCTATTTTATGGTAACAGTATGGGATTGTTTTTGGGCATAAAATTTCGCATCGGGATTAAAGTCGATCACCACCCAAAGTATCCATTATCAAGCACTCTGCACCACCTACCACGCAAAAGGAGTAAGAAGTTTCGGCATGCTGCTGGATTTTAAGGTGAGATTCATCAAAGACTTTTCAAAAATAAATGTGACTTACTATGCATTACCGAAAAGGATACAAGGTTCAATTTTTGAGATCGCAAGGATGCTTTCGATGAAATCAAGATCGATTGCACAGCACCTATAATGGCTACACCCGTAATGGAATCGTGGATTTGAAATAATGCGTGATGCAAGTGATTTTGCTATGGGAGCCTGTCATGGGGCAAAGAAAAGAGAAAGTATTCAGGGCCATATACTATGCTAGTAAGACCTTCAATGAAGCATAAGAGAACTACTCAACAACTAAAAAGGAGATGCTAGCCATAGTATTTGCTTGTGGAAAATTTAGGCAATACATTTTAGGATCTCATGTGGTAATTCACTCGATCATGCAAAGAATCAAATACTTTATGTTTAAAAAAGGAAGCAAGCTAAGATTGGAGAGATGGGTGTTGTCGCGGTAAGAGTTTGATTTGAAATAAAAGATAGGTGCGGGTGACAATGTGATAGCGTACACTTGTCAAGAGTAGAAAGAAGCGTTGATGAAGAAGAAAATGTGCGCTAACAGAGAACTTCCTGGGATGAAAGCAATCATTATTGCTTCCTTCCAACTTCCATGGCGTCGATATTGTGAATTATCCGTTTCACAGGAGTAATGCCTTCTAACCTTCCTACCAAATGTAAGAGGAAACTCTTTAACTCGACAGCAGTATATTATATTCGATGACCCACTATTAGTTCAAGAGAGGTACGACATGATAATAAGTAAAGATAAAATGTAAGGTGAACAAGGCAAACATTTTAAATGAATGCCATGTACTACCATATGGGGACATTTTTCTCGAGAAAGAACAAAATTTCACAAAATACTCCAATCAGAGTTTTATCGCCCACTATTTTCGTGAGATCGTGCAGAGGGGTGTTCGGTGTGATCGATGCCAAAGGATTGGAAATATCGCAGCCAGAATGAAATGCCCCTAAAAGGTATTACGGTGATAAATTTTTATGTCTGGGGAATAGATTTTGATGGGACCTTTTCCTACTCATCATTTGGAAACCTATACATACCGCTAGCAAAGAGATTACGCCTCCAAATGGGTGGAAGCAAGTGTCTTGTCTAGGAATGATGCTACTGGCGCTGTGAATTTCTTGCAAAGGAATATTTTGAGTGGTGTTTGGAACCCCTTAACCATCATTAGATGGGGAACCCATTTTGCAAACAAAATACTGCGAAACTCATGAGTGTGTGGCCGGGATTAAGCATGTAATGAGCTTAGCCTATCATCCCCAAACCAATGGACAAGGCAGTTTCAATGGTGGAGATCAAAAAATACTACTTGAAAGACTCCATGAGCTCAAGCAGAAAGGATTGGTCTTCCAAACTCGATGATGCACTTGGGTTTACAGGATCGGTGACATAAGTCCCCATTTGAATGTCCCCATACGTAGTTGTTTTCGCAAACCATGTCATCTTAATTTTGAATTAGAATAATAAGGCAATGTGGGCCATCAAGAAGTTGAACTTCGATTTTAAGGTCAAAGAAGGGAAGAAAGACTACTCCAACTGTCCGAACTGAAGAACCGAGAAAATGAAGCTACGGCCACGCTCGAATATACAAGGATAAGACAAAGAATGGCATGATCAGAGAATTTGAGAAAAGAGTTCAGAACAGGGAATGTGTTCGTTTGTTTAACTTGGGGATCGAAATTATTTCCTAGTGGAAATTAAAATCCACCGGGAGCGGGTCATACACAAAGGGTGTCAAGTACTACATTTGGAGCGTTGACACCGAGGATCAAGCATCGCAAAGAATTCAAGGTCAATGGACAAAGGTTAAAGCATTATCTCAACAGGGAGGAGGAAATTGAAGAACTCCAACTGGTTTTTGAGGAAAAAGAGGAAGTACCACAACAAAGAAGTCCAAATAAGGACTCAAAATCGAGTACCTAATGGAAAAAGTAACCCAATGAGGATTTAAATTCGATTTAAAAATTTCAAATAGTTCTTTTCTTTTTAGATTGGCCAAGAATTAAGTTTAATTTGTTTAGAAGGATAGATTTAATTTTTAGAATCGATTTAGTTTAATTAGAATTTTCTTGAATATCACAGTTGATCTTCCGCAAGGGTTAAAGAGACATGAATAGCAAGGCAACTACAGGAATAATCTACAACTGGCAGAGGAGCTCGACATGAGAACAAGGTAAGGGGGAGGCAACCTTCTCCTAACCCAATTCTCGTAGATATTTGAACCAATTGTTAAATCTTTGCTTAAAATATGCCCGAAGAGATGTCTAAACTAGTTAGGAACAATAAGAGAATCTAGCAAAGTTTTGAAATCATCAATTATAGCTTAGGTCACGACAGTATGGGCTATGTCACGACAAAGCTAATGTCCCTACAAAACATCGATGTCGCGGGACTAGCTGGAAAGAACAATTAGTGAGTACCGAGAGATCCATGTCACGACACCACCGAGATGTCGCTGATGCTGGAATTAAGTTTCAAATTGGAGAAAGATTGTCGCCACATCAAATAATTCCTGGAAAACCCTGAATTGTCGCGACATCCCAGATATGTCGTGCCATAAAATGCGACATGTGCCAACTACTTATTTCAAAAAGCCCTAAATTTAATGATCTCAAAGAAAAAAGGCTAATTGAAGTCATGTGTCCACTGGGCTATTAATCAAATTTCACAAACATTGATTTGAATTGCAACCGTTGGAAACTATCTCATTCTACTTCCAACCCACATAACCATTCGCCTTCATTCTCCTCCGAATCTCAACTTCCAAAACCCTAGCATTCCAAAGCTTCGAAAAGCTGCTCCAATGGCTGAAATTCCCACTAATCGTCCCTAACTCAGACGAGATAATGAGGGAACACGAACAATCGTAGTTAAGAAGAAACTCAAGCGAGCAATGCTAGATGAGATTCGCTTCGAAGAACAAGCAGTGAGAGATGCCATCGTGGCTAACTGGCCCGGAATTTTCAAGAAAGAGCGCAGCGGGAAAAAGGAAAGGAGAGAAGAAGAAGTAGAAGATTTCGTCTCGTATGGCTTCTATTCCCGTTGAAGAGACAGGCTAACAAGGGTTTTGTTACGTAGATGATTCAAACCCCGTGACTCCTTTCTCAAGGAGATGATAGAGCGGTAGAGGATGGAGATTCTACGCACACCAAAAGGTGGTATACAGCACCGGGTGAGAGTTTTATTCCAATATGGTAGGAATAAGGATGGAGTCATGATAGGAGGAGTCTGCCCCATAATGGCCAGTACATCAACGATAGCCTATGGCATGACAATGCACAAGCATGGCCCACCAAGAAAATTTTGAAACCGACTTTAGAAAGATCACTGAAGTCACCGATAAAGGTGCGCTTAGACCAAGGAGAAGGAAAGCTAAGAACTCGAACAGGGAAGCCTCTACCGAGGAAGCGAAGGTATGGTTTTACTTCCTAGCGTCGTTTGAACTCAACAAAGATTTATGGGCCGTGAGAGAACAAGAAGCCGTGACTGGCCGTATGCCATACTCAAGGGGTACAAGACTAATATAGAGTTATCATAGGAGAACTCTCTATCATGAGGTATCATGAAGGGAACAAATGAGGTTCCGGGCTCACCCAAAGAACAATCACGCTTCTATGCTTGAAAGTCAGTGAAAGCACTGAGTCAAGAAGTCCCTGTAACTTCACCACCTCTTCCGATGTGAGTTGGCAAGGCCAAGAAACCGAGGAAAAGGGAGGCCGGTAGAGAACAAGAGGTGAAGCCCAAGCCGAAGGACCAAAAGGAGACCCAGAGGGACCACCGATCAAGGAGGAGCACCCAGCTGAACTCACCGACAACAATGATTACATGCTCACAGATAATGAAGGGCGTAATGAAGATACCACTGTGACTCTCCATCCCTTGGCGCCTCCTCGCACGAAACAGAATTTCCAACACCTGAGAAAGCTCAAGAGGGAGCACAAGAGAACAACTCAATTTCGAAGCCTCAATGCCATGCGTAAGAATAGAAGAGCAGGTAAGGAGCTGAACTTAAACAGAATTCAGAGAAGGTGCATGTATGAAAAAGAGTTGAAAAGCAGAGACCAACAAGCAAAGAAGAGCTAAATCGAAGAAAAGGAGCATGAGGTGAGATCCAAAGAAGAGAACAACAAAGGGAAAGAAGAACTGAACGTAAAAGAGTGAACAAATGGAAAAATGATGAAACCGCAAGGAGAAGAGTTCAAGAAAGAACGCAGAGCAGATCACAATCAAGCATCAAACTCAACCGAGTCATGAAGCTTTCTATAACAAAGCAGTTTGATCGTGATTCTCAACTCCTAGCATTGTTAGAGAAAAGAGATACGTATATGACACCAAATTTGTGAGCAAATCAAGGTTTCAAATTACTATACAAATCTCTACAGAGGGAGTCGGAAAAACAAACTCGAACGACAGACAAAAGCAATGGGAGGCCGAAATCCTACAGTGTATGAATGGTTGGAAAATTTAGATTTGATTAACAACAATCTTTCAAATTTGAAGTCATGACTAAATGGAGAATACAATGAATGGCTTGGGAAGAGGCAAGATGTACTCGAACAAGAAAGTCGATTCTAATGAGATTGTCATTGAAAGAATGTACCAGAGGGAAACCAAGAAGAGAAAGAGAAGGGAAATGAAATTCCCATTCCCAGTCATTTGAACACTTTAGACTTGAATCCCCCTGATATTTTTGCCACCTCTTCCAAAAAGAAAAAATAGATCTTCTCCTCACCTAACCTTCTTTACCATCCTTATCCATTACTGTGTATCCAACAGTTGCAAATGAATCAGAAATAAAATGAAAAATTTAAATTGAATTGTTGAGTGATATCTTGCAGTTGATTGTTTAATGTTAAGTTGCTTTGTGGTTGCATGATTAGAAATCAAAGTAGGAAATAGTTCTGCATCAAAACTCCGAGAGGCTGCACTTAATCAATGAAGCAGCTGAGTAGGAGTGTTTCAAATGAGGAAAATTTGCGGTACAGGACAAAATGAATATAGTTTAATTGAAACACAAGGCAAAAATTACTTATATTTAACTCCATAAGTCCAATATAGAAGGTAATACAACGTATGAACAAAACATATTTTGAAGTTCAGGTATGAACAGTAAGTTAAGGAACCTGTTGAATATCAATTGACTTAACTACTCATCAATAAAAATGAGTCAAGATACTCCTTATAGTTAGTCACAGCTGTTCAATCCAGATTCTAGAATTTGTTAGATTATTGATTGAGGCGAAATCCTAGGGTAATACAAATGATAAGAAATGACGCAGCCATCTGATAGTTTGAGCCATTCTAGCCATCCTTATTAATATGATGATGCATATACCATAGTTCCATCAATTGAGCTAAACAGGCTGATTTTTCAAAAATAAGCCAATGGAAACCCCAACCCATCCAGAAAATTCAAATCCTTCAGTAAAGAACCAATGATTACCCAAGAATTCAAGAAGGAAGAAGAAACAAAGCCTGAGGATCATATGTTTCGAGAACTCAAAAAGGGAATGAAAAGAAAAGGCAAAGAGTAAATGCAACAAAAGAAGGCTTCTAGGAGTGAGTTTTACCTTGTGGCCTAACTCTCGAACAATTAAGTTCTAGGGTAATGCACACCCACACCCTAATGCCATCTGGTATGGGAGCTATTAACCCAAAGTTCGCTAAGAGTGTTAGAAAGCCTAAAAAGTTAAAACATTGCACTGTCCCTGAGTGGTAGCAAACTAAGGACATCCCCCAGTGAAATTACAAGTGTGAAATAGGGGGCATACAGTTCTGAATTGAAGAAATCAAAGAGATGTCCCAAACATGAAGTTTAGGGGAGTTTATTAGAGAAACTATAAGAAAGAAAGGCGTACTAGAAGAGAAAATGTCTGTGGTAATCTTAACCTAAAAATTCCTTCCCATCCTACCCATTACCTGCTTCAACAATATAAGCCCAAAAGACCTGATTGATCTTAGAAGGATGAAATCACCTACATTAGTGGAGATCAATATGAAAACAAGCCTATGGAATTTAAGAATGGAAACAATCAAAATTGTGAAGAATCCTTAGTGGAGTTAAATGACTCAAGATGAAATGAGAAGGGAAAATAATTCATTATTCAATAGATCCAATGAATATATTGTTTGTAAAACAATTTCAACAATTTAGTTTTTTGTACAGCATAAAGAGTAGAGACCAACTTGAACTGGACTTGAAGCTAGATGTACAGAAAATTTTGCATACCTTGCATTGCAATTAAATTGAATACCACTGCAGAACAAATCAGAGAAAAATGTCCTTAAAATTTTTTTTATTTTGCTTGGGGACAAGCAACTTCTTTCTTTTTCTTTGCTTGAGGACAAGCAAAACTTTAAGTTTGGGGGAGTTTGATGAGCTTAAAAGTCATCTATTTTTAGTCCATTTTTTTGCTTAAATTTCATATCAAAAGAGACAATTACTTTACAGAAATATGAAGAAACTCACCCATTTGTTATTAGCAGTAGGAAGAAGGAAAAGCGTAAGAAAAGGCGTAAATAAGTGGAATAAAAGTACCATTTGGCGTAGAGCGTAAATTGGTGAAACTGGTCGAGTCATTGACGCAGCTTTCGGGGTTTACGCCCACGAGGTCGCGACATCAGGAAATCGGCGAAATTCCGATGTGTGTCACGGCACGGATAACAAGTTATGGTCGCGACATGAACTCGCTTAGAGAAAGATCAGAAGAATGTGAGCCGAGGTCGCAATGCGAGAGCGGTCGCGACATCAAGAACCACGCTCAAAGCTACAGAGTCGCGAATCTAAGTCGCTGATAATACACCGATGTCGCGACATCGTGAACTACCAAATGACTGCGGGAGGCATTAAGTGATTGGCACACAAGAGATTTGATGTCGCGACAAATAGCAGCAATCAAAGGAAAGATACAAGTGGCGCATAAGATTGAAACATGCAGAATCGCTAATGTCACTTCATTAACATATTGATGTCGCGACATCCGGCGACAAGCAGCACTATAAAGACTTAAGCGATGTCGCAACGCGATCAGGTCGCGACATCGCATAAACCTGAAAGCCCTGCAGAACTAAGCGATGTCGCGACGAGATTGATGTCGCGTATTAATCGGGAATCGCAGATGAAGTTTGGCGGTTGAACCGCCACGTACAAGAGCCGTCACGATGATCAAAACTATCAAGAGAAGACTGCACTATAGTCGGCGTCGACAGAGATCGGGTCGCCAGAGCACCAAATTCTACTCGGCCATGTCGCTTTCTCTTACGAAGTGAGGTCGCTGACAAGATATCGGCGTCGGACATCGCGAACGACTGCACAAAGTTGCAAAGACGTGAAGAGATGTCGCGACAAGATACGATAAGTCAGCCACAACATGAGCCACCAGCTTGAAGCCTACAGCTCCATAAGATGATGTCGACAAGAGATTGATGTCGCGATATCCGGGCTGACATCGGGCTAAAGACCGCAGATGACTGAAATGAGGTCGCGACAAGACATCGACGTCAGCGGACACTGTGAGAGAACAACAATGAACCTCGCCAAGACTCCGAGAAGATGTCGCACAAGATATTGATGTCGCGATATCAGTGAATGACCAAATCAGGTTACATAGAGTAAGTAGATGTCGCGGGACAGTGAGATTGATGTCGCCAACATCATGATGTCACGACAAGGAAACCAAAGTCGCGACTTGAACAAAGGACTTCGGGCCCGACACTCTAAAATCCACAAGAAAGCTATATCGGGATTAGGGCCCAATTGAGGAACCCTAGGTAAATACGCAGCCTATCCGTGTACCATTAAAGCAAATGGGCACATGCATCGAGAACCGATAGTCAAGGCTCATTTTTGGCTTTCTTTTTTTTTTCTTTCTTTATTCTGCTTCCGCCGCTTTTTTTATAGATTAGTTTACGCTCCATTTATTTTTGTTTCATTTTTCTGAATCGATGTAATCGTTTTCGCACGTAAGGTCGAATACGTAACTAATTCTTTTCAAATTACGTCGAAAGTCAGTTTGGGCCAAATTTTCCGAATTCGGCTTATCCAATGAAATGCGCTTATTCTTATGATTAGAGTACTGTAGCGTAGGGATTCAAGAATTGAGGAACCCAAATTTTCCATTATATGAATGATATCAAGCTGAATTTATCTTTCCTATTGTTATTTCGAAGAAATTGGTAAATTTCGCTTTACAATTATTTTCAAGCATGGGTTTAAAGTTTTGATCCGAATATCATTTCTTATACCCGCCTAAGATTTGTTTCATTGCTCGATTTCAAGGAGGTCCTTCGAGTGACACAGATGACATTCCCCGAGCGCGAACACTTTAAAAGGTATATTAATCATTATTAGGATCTATCGTGCTTAGAGTTTACTTCGATAAATCCTCTTCTCGCTTGAAATCAAGATCGAAATAACGAGTTATCCATTTAAACTAACAAAGAGTTCACCTCAATTTGAGTAGCGAGGCCAATCTCGTGTTAGCTGAGATCTAATCAAGGAGAGGATGATCTATTCTAATTTCGAGGAAGAGTAACCTGGAAGTTGTATATCCTGGCTTGACCGATAACTTGGGAGCTAAGGTTTACAGTCCACAAAATGGGTATGAAGTATTGCAAAAGAAAAATACTCAGAGTTAGGAAGTCCCCGTTAAAAAGTAGTTATCTAATTCCCTGTATTCGAGAGAATCGTCAAAAATTAGGTAATGAAATGAAGCATGGAGAGATCCAAATTCGAACTATTAACGCCTCGACAGATTCCTCAAGGCTGAAAATTCACGTAAAATTTATGTCGACATAGAATCGATTCTTCACAATAGCATCGGGATCTTAATGCCTTCTAAACGATTATCATTCAATTTCTATTCATTTCCTAACTATCACTTATATTCTTTATTCTTTATATTCAAGTTTATTGTTCATTCAGCTTATCTCCCTATGTTCAATTAATTTTCCAAAGACCTTAATGCCGGATCTTACTATCATTTAAAGGGTTCAAATAGTATGGAAATCGAAGTAGTCGTGGTAGTTGATTTAAAATTTTCGAGATTCTGTGATCGATATCCGGACTTAAATCCATTTTATTACTTGTCTACCCGTGCACTCCCAAGTGTATCATCGATCAAAACCAAACTTTGAAAATGACTTACTCTAGAGATTTCGTTTATATATTATACTCTAACAATGTTTTAGCGGCAAGGTCACGGATTAATTAAATAGTCCTTGGGTAGCAAGTGGTTGTAAATTTTGTGTGTGTGCTTTGTCTCACAACGCAGGGAGGAAATCCTTACCTCTTGTAGCGCAGCCCGAAGCCTCTTCGCATTCGGCCCGCTATCGCAACACCCTTCCTTTCCTTTCTTTTCCTCTTCCTCCCTTTCTTCTTCTCTTTCTCTTTCTTTCCTTTCTTTTCTTTCTCTTCCCTTTCTCCTTTCCTTCTCACTTTCTCTTTCCTCTCCTCCCTTTCTCTTTTCCCTTCCCTTCCTTCTTCTTACGCCTCCCGAATCGACCTTGCCGCCCCAAACTCGAATGGAACTCCCATATTTATGTTTCAAAACAAATGCATGCATGATGACACATGACATATGTGTCCTACATGCATAGGCTTGCCATGCATCAGACACATGGTCGCATGTGTCACTCACATGGTTTTCCATGTGTCACCCACATGGCTCGCCATGTGTCACCCACATGGCCCGCCATGTGTCACCCACATGGCTCGCCATGTGTCACCCACATGGCTCGCCATGTGTCAAATTCCATTACGGCTCGCTTACGTGTCACCCCATATGCCCGCCATGTGTCGCACGACACTCATTGCTCGAATACGCTAAATTTCGACCGTCTCTGCATCCAACAAAATTCTATTGGGTAGCTAGATTTCATGAGAGTATTCCAATAGTACAATCCGTTTTGTCATCCGAGATCTAGAAAAATTATAACTTTTCTCCGGACTATTCCGATAAATTACCGTTTTGCCCCCTTTTTTTTTTGAAAAATTTAAATTTAAAATTTTCATGGGTTTTACACTTCCATTATACAAACTTTATATCTCTTGAATTAAATGGGTAGAAGCATGATTATTTAGGGTTTGCCTATTATACATGATTCAGTCTAGTATTTTCTTTGATTTATGATATTGTTAGACTAGAAACACGGGTTGGGCAATCAAGAATTTTATTATTATGTTATTTTTAATTAAATAAGAAAAAAAAATATTTAAACTTGTCGGGAACCTCATAGACCCTTCCTTATTCACATTAGTATGATATTGTCCACTTTGGGCCTAAACCCTCATAGTTTTATTTTTGGACTTTTCCCGCAAAAGGTCTCATACTAATTGATTGTTTTCCATGTTTATATACTAATCAGTCTTCTCATTCCTTACCAATGTAGAACATTATGAGACTTTAGGTGCATACCCAACAAACTTTACCCACCATGGATAATGGGATATAATAAATATCACTCTTCTTCCTATCTAAGGGATATAACAAACATTACTCCTCCCTTACCTCATTCGACTAAAATTTCTGACAACTATTTTTAAACATTATTTTAAATTTAGTTGACAATAATTTTTTCTATAAGTCTTTTCAGAAATAAAGGTCTTCTAAGAATATGATCCGTTTTTAAGATAAAAAGAAAAAACTTAGGAATAATTTTCTACTTTTATTTTGTAAAAACATTCTAAATTCAATTTAATGCTTCTTATTAAAATTTAAATAGTTTAATTGTAACGATAAGACCCAACCATGTAAATATTGTCTGCTTTGGACCAAGGGACCCTACAATTTAAAACGCTGCCTTATAAGTTTAAAGGAGCCATACTTATATCAGGACAAGAACTTTCTCCTAATATCCGATGCAGATGTGAAAAACACCCCACATGCGCATACAATGAGTGACGCGCATGCCTCATGATCGCAGGTCAATGGACAAGCACCCCTACGAGGTCGAATTACACACCCCACACTGTGTCAAGATCGATTTCTCCGATACAATTCAGAATAACCCGATCAAACCATGCGTATATTGTCTCTGGGCTTAGGTATCTTCATTAAAACACGTCTATTAGATTAAAAGGAGCTCATAGTTATATGGTGTCAAGAACTTTCTCTCTTATCCAATATGGGATATGACAATAATGTTATAAATGTGAGGTATTTGGCTCGTGTTTGTTAGTTGGCTGGCACTTGCATAGCTAGCTTTAGTTCCCTCCTTGTGAACCAAGTTGGCTACCGGCTTAATTAACCTTTGACAAGGTTTGTTAGGGCTAGATAAAACCACTTGTCATAAGTCTAAAATAAATTATTGTTTTAAAAATGCCCTTGATTTTAAATAATTACTTTTTATGTCATTTTTGGACAAATAATAACTTATTTTAGATAAATTAAAATAAATAAAATAAGTCTAAATTTTAAGAAAAATTTATTTTTAAATAAAAAATCCTATCTATAATTTTGTTTTAAATATTTTAATTTTTATCTAAATTTCGAAAAAATAAATTTTTAAATAAAAATATTTGAAAATGTAAGTTAAAATTGATCGCCATGTTGATAAAGGTCGTGGATTAATTTTAACGTTTCAAAGTGTAAGGGGTAAATGTAAAATAAAAACGGAAAGGGAGAGGGTCACTTTCATGTTTTCCATGGTAGGGAATTAATTTCAACATTTTAAAGTGCATGCAAGTGAATGTCAACGAATATGAAAGGCATGAGATAGTTTTAACATTTTAAAGCGCACTCCGCGCCAGTATCAAAAAAAGTATGAAAGTGCAAGGACAGAATGCATATTTGTTTTTATATGCTTTGTTCTTCCAAGAAAAGTAAATGTGTCTTCATTTCACGCATTTGGAACACTAGGCCACCACAAGCGCTTTGTGTTAGATTTTCATAAAGGCTTTATTAATCGGATTTATTAACCGGATTTATCTTGGCCTAATTAAGTGAGATTAGGCTTTTTAATAATCCATAATGGGTCGGGGTAAGTGTGGGCTGAAAGTACGTCCCTACTGCAATGAGGGCCCGTGGTCGAACTCAATATATAAAGAAGGCTCAAGTCCTCCCAAACCCTAAGGATACGTATACAATTCTCGCCATGTGTTTTCTCGAGAAATTTTTTCGAGATCAGCGAGAGGCATTCCTTATCTGCCAAGGTCACTAAAGGGTCATTCAGAGAAGATCTGAGATCTTCGACGTCGCTTCTTTCGTGTTCTTCATCAATTCCGCATCAAGAAGACATTCCAACTATGGATTCCAAATCAGGTACAGGTATGTAATTTTTTCAGTTTTTCTCCATTAATGTTATGCTTTCTGTTCTAACATGGTAATCTAGGTTGATTGAATCGTATCCTACAGTTGGTATCAGAGCCAACCATAGATTAGAATTCAAAGCATATGAATCGGAGAAAAAAAAATTTTAGGTTTTGCGAAAAATCCGCATTCTCGCCCAGCCGGAAGCTTTTACAAATCAAAATTAAATATTTTGCATATTTGGAATCTACACGACGAGACGATCACACGGTGGGTGGCCCGTCAGCCGGAGGTGGTCGGACGCCGCCACGCTACGCCACGCTCCACCACGCTGAAGACGACGCTGCGCGTGCCATACACGCCAGATTCGGATCCAATCCGCCTCGATGATCGCCACGATGATCGCCATCATGACCCAACAGCCGACCGACCTCGGCCAACCCGGGATCACCCGATCCGCTTGTCAATCTCGGCTCGCGAAGTGGACACCGACGCGGGTCGACGTACGGGCCGACGGGTCATGACGCCATGACGACGCCATCTCCGACCCACCTTCGACTCGATCTCGACTAACCGATCGGCCCGGAGGCCGACTTAATTCGCCCGACCGGCCAACGCATCCGGCCCGACCCGGCCAATCTGGCCAACGACCCGGGCCGACCAATAACAAACCCAAAGAAATTTCAGGACTGCCGCCACGCGCCCACACTCGAACCTTCCGTGGCGCGAGGGCGCGCGCGCAGGGTATTTCGCAATCTTGATATCCGCAACTCAGACAAATTCTCTACAATGTGGTATATTTACTTTGCATGTTCAAGTTTGTACGCATATGAAAATGATAAACCCTATTTACACTTGTGGAATTAGGGTATTTTCACGTATTTTTGTATTTCTCTATGGTTTGGAAATACATATGGTAGCTAACATGTATATCACTCGTACAGGGTCAGGTAGAGTCTATATTTGTCGACTATTGATGAATATCAGCAAGATGATTAGCATTACATATATATATAGAATGTGATACATGTTAATATCCTTGGTATGAGAGATTTCAAGGATCTAATTTGAGTTGTGACCGCTAAAGTGGCAATACACTTCGATCGGCCTGAGAAATATCGCCTCATATCATGGTGGGATGTCTCCTGTTCTATTACATGATCATACTCCCAAAGGAGGTGGTCCTGTGTTAGTTCATGGAGGGATACATGTATGGCATGTGCTTGAGAAATGATCGACGAGTGGTTCACACCTAAAGGTGGTGATTTCACTAAGGATTAGAATATGTTCTCATGGTCATTGTCATGTGGAGAATGTGGCCAACCGCATGTCATATTTTCTCTCGCCCAAAGGTGATTATGTGATGATGTATGTAATTGCGAGTATTCATGATGTCGATTGTATTGTTTTGTTTTATTTTTCGCCAATTTTTCGTGGAGCTGCAGAATTCCATTTCAATCGAGATCTCATCGATTGAATTTCAAGAAATGGAAAGAGGATTTTCAATTTGAACCCGAGTCAAGTGATGTTCATGGCGCTTACAAATGGATGTTTGCCAGACATCACAACCTCTAGTACCGAATTTGAGAAAACTCGACTATGCCGCCGGGAGTAGGAGCAATAGGATTTGCTTGTCGACAACGAAGAACCATACAAGAACATTTGAAAAGTGGCTCACAAGACCGCATCGCTAAGGAAATGATGGCAATGCATGGGTAGGCTAGAAATCGAGTTTCATCCAATGCCGAGGTTGAACACTTCTTCAAAAAGCTCTTCAACATGAAGTATGATGGTACAACTGGGTTGGGAGATTATGTCCCGAGGATGGTGGACCCAAAGGCGAAACTCCAAGTTCTAATGTTACCATTCCCGATGCTCAGACAGGCATCAAGCCCCGAACACCCTTCCAATTCCGATTGGGATTATAAAGACAAACTACAATTCCTAAGATGAGACTATCAAGAATGACTTGATAGCAAGGGTGGTGGCAGAGGAAGAAAAGCTTAAGAAGGAGAAAGATATATGGCCTATATGCTGCAAGTCCCCATAAGAGTGAAGTTAATAAGAAGTTCAAAGTCGAACTCATAAAGGTGCTCATGAAACTAAATTTCCATTAACTGACAATATAGGTCCAAAGAAGACATTCTTGAAAAAGGATGGTGATCACGCTCTTTTGCAAGAAGAAAGGACACATGAAGGACTGCAAAATTTAAAGTTTGATGTCCAAGCGTGGGCTTACTGTGTAATGATTCTTTTTTAATACTGCTTCAGAATCCACCTATCCGAAGCACCATCCGCTCGTGGCTTCGATAGTGGAGCAACTAATCATGTTGCATTTACTATACAGGATTCATAAACCTGGAGGAAGCCTAAACAAGGATGAATCAAAGCTCACTGCGGGGAAATAACTAGAAGGTCAAGTCATGTTCGTGGGAGATGTAATCTTAGTTTTAGATTCCGTTTTAAATTGATGTCAAAGACACATTTTATGTACCTTCTTTTAGAAGGAATTCTAGTTTCAGATCATGTTTGGACTATATGATTATTCTTTGAAATTAAGAGCAATATTATTTCAATATTTCTTAATTCAAATAAGGTCAAGTAATCACATATGTCCAACGAATTATACGATTAAGTTTATCTCCACCGACATACGTAGCTGATACTTCCATTGAAAAGGTCAAGCTTTAAGAGACCACTACCTAAGGAAGAGTCTTATGCATTATGGCATAAACGACTTGGCCATAGAGTAGAAAGGCTGATAAAGACTAATATCCCGTCGCCTTAAAACACTTAGGAGTTGCGCGTGACCATTGTAGGGTAAAATGACCAAGATAAGAAAGAAAACTGCAACTAGTCGACTTGTCGGAAGTCATTCACACCGATATAAGTGGACCTTATGTGGCAACCTTGTGTAGAAATTCTTATTTCATCACATTTATCGATGACTATTCTCGATATGGTTATTTCAGACTTAATTAAAGAAAAGTTCAGTCTCTTGAAAATTCAAGATTTTTCTACCTAAGTCGAGAAACAATTGGGAAAGTCATAAAGGTTGTTAGGATCCGACCGAGGTGGAGAGTATTATGGCAAGCATGGCGATGCCGATACTAAGGGGCCATTCGCCAATACTTAGAGGACTCGGGATACGTGTCGCTTTACTTGGGCGCCCGGGAGTCCCTGAGCAAAATGGTATGTACCGAAAGGCTTAATCGCACTCTTACAGAAAATGGTAAGGAGTATGATAAGTAGGACAACTTACCCGGCTTACGTGGGTGAAGCTTGAAAACAATTTTGTACATTTTGAATCGTGTACCTACGAAATGCTCCATTAACTCCTTTCAACATGGATCAGCAAATATAGCTTAAACCATCTTGTTTGGGGATGTCCTCGCGGAAGTAGTTATAATCCAACATTAAGTAAGCCTGACTCAGAACCACTTGGTGTTATTTTGTATCTTTAATCTTCGGACATTCAAAGGATATCACTCATAATCCCAATGGGAGTACGAATCGTGGAATCACGCATGTTTCAAGTTGAGCTCGATGTGGCCAAGAGAGAGCCGTCACGCACTACGAGGATGATAGTACGATGAGTAAAGTGGTATCCTGTATCTCCTCCCATACGTATAATCGCGGAAACTCCCACACACCATATCAACCTTCGCGAGACTAGTGGATCCTGCTGCCAGACAGCCCTAACGATGTCCATCAAGGCCTCAAAGGCTGACGTGGCAATTACTACTCCGTAAAGGGTATCCACCAGTGAGAGACGATCGCACCAATCGACTATTTAGTCTTCTATATAGGAGAGCAAGACTACGATATTCGCTCCGGTGGACTCGATCCAATAACTTATGAGGAAGTCAAGTTGGTCCCTCGCCGAATCAGGGGTCGATGCACCGAGAGATGAACAACTGCAGAGGCAGGAATGAAGTTTTGGGAACTTATTGAATTAATTCGAAGGTCATAGACCCATCGCCGCAAATGGGTGTATAAGACTAAAAGGGACTCTAAAGGAAAGATTTAGAAGTTTAAAGCCAGACTGGTAGCCAAAGGTTTCACTTAGAGAGAAGGAGTAGACTATGAAGCAACCTTTTCTCTGGTCTCTTCTAAAGATTCTTTCAGAGTGATCATGGCATTAGTTGCTCATTTTGATATGGAGTTACACCCGATGGATGTTGAAACCGGCTCTTCTCAATGGAGACCTTAATGAAGAAGTCTATATGATGCAACCCGCATGCTCTGTGGGCAAATGATCTGTGTAAACTTGTATGTAGACCGAAAAAGTTCATTTATGGTCTCAAGCAAGCTTCTCAGACAATGGTACTTAAAGCTCATAGTTGTTGTTGTTTCATATGGTTTTGTTGAGAACAAAGTAGATCAATGTATATACCGCAAGGTCAAAGGGGAGGAAATTCATTTTCCTAATACTCTGTGGATGATATCCGTCAAGTAAGCAAATGACCTCGTTTACTGCATGAGACAAAGCTGATGTTGTCAAAGAACTTTGATATGAAGGACCTGGTGAGGCGTCTGCGGGTCGGGTATCGAGATTCATAGGAATCGTTTCAGACCATATCGGGTTTATCTCGTAGGCATATGTTGATCGACTTGTAAAGACCAACATGCAATGTAAGCCAGAATTGCTCCCCGTCTCTGTAAAGGTGATAACACTATCACAATGTCCTCATTCATATAGAGAAAGCTCCAAATGAAGAATGTACCTATGCTAAGCAGACTGGGGAGTATTATGTATGCTCAAGGTACCAGGCCCGATATTGCCTTTTGGCAACAGGACTTCTAGCATCGCCAAACCTGTGACATGATCATCGGGTCGCTGCCAAGAAGGTTATGAGGTACTTAAAGAGGACAAAGACTATATGTTGATTTACAAACATGTTCGTGGACTCCATGTTTAGTCGGGTATTCGATCTCGCACTTTGTCGGTCGCCGATGAAAAGAAGTCAACAACCTAAGGTTATATCTTTAAGCGTGAGGTGCAAGACGCGGAAAGTGAGAAACAGAATCAATCAGATCCTCTACCATGCAAGCGAGTTTCAGAGCATGCTTTTCGCAAAGAACTACTGTGCAATTCGCTCAAACCATTAAGGAGTTAACCTGTTTGATTTTGTGGATGTGCCCATACAATTGTATCAGGACAATAACTCTCGGGGCAAAGGTTGCTTATTAACAACAGAGGTCTCAAGGGGTCTAAGCACATGGAGGTCAAATACCTGACCATAAAGGAAAAAGTTCAAACTGGGTGATGTTGAAGTGGAGCACATATCAACAGATGATATGATTGCAGATCCGCTAACTAAAGGCCTTCGCCTTGTATTTGATCGACATGCCATTAACACGCTTGGGAGTAATCGCGGGATACCGTGAATTAGTGGGAGCTATTAGTTTTATGTTGCTCTTATGAAGGTTGAATTCAATTTCATTAGATTTTTTGTAATAATTGAATTTGTATCAACTCTTTTGCATTCAATAAGGTATTTGTGAATGTAGGTTTATCGAGTTGAGTACATATAATTGATGAAAATCTCAAGGCATTGTGTAAACCTTGAATACAAAGGTAGCATTCCCTGCATTAGCCTTAATGAGCATGTTTTCATACATAAAGTAAAGTCGCTCTATTTAGGGTAACATATACAGGTTCATCGGAACCATGATGGATATTCTCCGTGACACACTAGGTTTTCAGACACTTAAGGAGAGAGAATTTGGACTAACAAAATGGATAACACATGAAGTATCACTCATTATGAGGTATTGTCCATTTAAACACTACCATATTAACCATATCGCAAAGTTGAAAGCACTCGTGACTACGGAAGGGCTTAAGTGCGAGTACATGCAATTACCGCCATGATCTCAGCTTGTTCAAACTTTAGGACGGATTACCTATTAAGAATAATCTCTTGGGACTAATATAAAGGTGCGCATTATCAGCTTTATTTCAATTAATATCGCCCAAGTAGGAGAATGTTAGATTTCACAAAGTGGCTTTACTGAATTGGATTTATTATCCGATTTATCTGTCGAATTAAGTAGATTGACAGTTTTAATAAATCTATACTAGCCGGTAAGTGCGTGGTCGAGTACTACCACTGTAATGAGAGGGCCCGTGGGTCGAACTCAATATATAAAAGAAGGCTCAAGTCCCTCCTAAACTCTAAGGATACGCATACCTTCACATACGTGTTTCTTCGAGAAATTTTTTCCGAGATCGTTGAGAGGCATTCTCATTCAAGCTGTCACCAGCGGTCATTCTGGTAAGACTAGATCTCTTCGACGCCGCTTCGCGCGGTGTTCTCTTAACACCTCGCATCAAGAAGACATTCCAAACCATGGATTCCAACGCGCCGTGTATGTAATTTTTTTCGCTTTTTCTCCATTAATGTTATGCTTTCTCGTTTCTAACATGGTAATCTAGGGTCGATTGAATCAGATCCGCGCTTTGTCAATAGATGGGTCGCTATATGTCAGCTTCATGAATGTCGAAGTACAGAATTAAAGGCCATCTTTAGTTTTTATGCCTATAACCGTCCAATTTCTTGTTGAAGCTGTGCCACCACCACAATCCTTTGCTCGCTTCTACTTCACTTCGTTGAAGAACAAGCAAGACAGATACTGATGTGTTTTCAAATATAAGGAAATATAATGACTTAAAATGCAATCTATAAAGGTCGTGGTCACAGCTTAATTTTACAAGGTTTTATTCACTTTGCAACAAAAAAGAGAGACGATAAGAAGCAGTCATTTGCATCAATGAGAGCCATTCACCATCTCAACTATACAAAAGGTTGAGACATTGTATATATATAGCAATTTTGATCAACACCCATAAGCTCTTCCAAACAGCCAATTTAAGCCTGCTTGCTATAGTTTTTAAAGTGTTTTGTTTTTTGTTTTTTTTAAATAAGGAGAACACTTAACAATGTGTTTTATTCTTCTTTTACAGAAACACAAAAAAAGATAAATTTAGAGAATAATGAGTAAATTTAGAGAACAACAAAATAGTATTATCTGTATTTTCAAAATCCATTCTCAAGAAAGTTTTTAAAAAATGAATCAATTGGATCCTAAGGGCTTGTTTGTGTTTGTGTTTGTGGTTGGTGGATTTTTTAATAGAGTTCACCCGAACATACAAAAAGCACGAGAATAGGTGAATGCGCGGACGTGCTAGGAAATTATAGTATTTTCAAACTAAAATTGTGCCAAATCTAACTACCAAACGAAAATCGGATTCCCTGGGCCCTCGATGCTTCTTAGAATCTAAGTGAAAAATTACTTTGAAATCTGATCAATCGGAAAGATAAGAGTAAAAACCGCACGAACCAATTCCTGCATAACAAATTTCATTTCTACTGGGTTAGGCCTAAGCCCAAGCCCAAGCCCAAGCCCAAGCCTAAGCCAAGCCCATGAATAAAAATCCATAAGAAAAGGGCCCATATCTATTTGTACAAGCCCATAGAAGAAGTCTAGGGGTATTTCTAAAATTTCTAAAAAATTTTAAAGTCAAACGAAGATTATCGTGAGGTCATGGTGAGCAAAGAGAGCAATTCAATACGGGAATATATCAGTAACAAGTCCCGTTTTTACGGCACGCGATATTCTGGGGCTGATCAAGACCCACAACTGGCATGGAGGGTTCTGAGAACGTTCCTTAATGGAAGACACAGGCGCTACTTTAGAAAGTGAGAATGAAGAAATCGTAACTTAGCTACAAGTCTTCTAATGCCTATAAAATGAGCAGAAGAATATCAAGCAAAGGACAATCAATCAACCAAACAACTTAATCAAATCAATCAATCAAACAAACAAACCAATCATCAACTCAACAAATTTATCAATGTCATCTACTTTAGTAGATCATAAAGCCAATAAGTTTTCAGCTGTGATTCTATTTCCAATTTATTCGCTCTATTAATCTTCCAGCATAGTATTATTTTCATATTGAAATCCAATGTTTCTTTCAACAATTTTAGCACTATATTTCCAAGTTTCAGTCAAGTCTATTAATTTTTCAACATTGTGTTATTTTATTTCTTCCTAGGGAGATCTAACATTTTTTTTTAGCATTAATTCCTTCATTATTTCCATTCAGTGTTTTCTACTTTAATTATGAGGAACTGTCAAGGGAACTGTAGGTCACGCCCCGATCCCTACCTCCACCCGACATGATCCAACCGAAGTCCGGGCGTGATGCTATCTATACTATACTATATACTTTACTGACTCCTACGACACGTTTCTTACTCAGACTGCATCTTCAGATTTATCAGCACAAACAATTTCGCACAACAAAAATCATTTGTACATATACAAAGGAACTACCACCGGAGTGGTGTCCATCAATTTATACACATATACAGAGTCCCATTTACTCATACATTTAAAAAATTTCTATTACAAACACATCGTAGATTTGTGGAAGGCACAGAGCATATCTCCGAGCCTACTTTCTTACGATGTGGGAATGTCCTCGTCCTCTATCTCGTTTTCTCTCGCTTCGTGAATCGACACGGATTGAATGACCTGGTATAAGCTTTACGCTTTAGTAACATAAGCATGGACAACCACCAATGGCGATCATTACAAGCTTATACATATGCATATTATTTATCTATACATTACTTATATAACTTTAATTACTTATCATCTCTATATTTCTACTGCATGTCAATCTTTTTCTATTACATGTTCTATATCTTTGGCCTATCTCTTATCTATACTTTTACTATATTCCTATTTCTATTCTTTGCATATTCCTATACTTGTCATGTGTTTATCTTTCACGTCATTATATGTCTTTCAATATTCCTATTCTTTTTCATGTTACATATCATGTCTCTAGTCTATACCTTTTTTCATCTTCTTGCTCTAAGGATTTATTGCATTCTTATACTACGTATATCATATCATTCCTTATCTATCACAAATACTTTGCCTATTTCTTGTCCCTTGTTTATATCGTATACTGATCTATTTCATCTTATTTCAGATCATGTTCTTTGCAAGTTTCCTATGCTTTCATGTCTCGTGATACTTTCATATAACCTATCTTATACTATCCCGCACGTTTATCTACATTTTATACTTTTATATATTGTTCTTTCATATGTCTTTTGCACTGCCTCTAGTCTTTTCTATGTCGTAAGTCAGTTCTATTCTATGTCTTCACATAGGTTACATCTATTCTCTTCTATACATACATATTCATACTTGTACTATCGCGAACATTCATATTCTATCTATCATATACTCTGATAAGCCAGATACTTTCATTACTTTTCAGGTTTATATACTTATTTCATATCAAGTTATAATGTACTTCTTGCTCTTGTAATTGTCTATACTTTCATCGCATAGCAAAGGGTTATGCTTTTATCGTCATATCATACATATCATTTCCTTGGTTTCGCTGTCTCGCAAATACCTAGAAGCCGATTTGAAACTATGTACCCGAAGGTACCTATCACCGCACGGGGTAAAGGACTTCCGTCCTGCTAATACCCGAAGGCATCGCCACCGCACGAGACGCTGACCTATGTCATATGCTATCTGCACTGGAAGTACCATCACCGCACGGTGCGCTGATCTCGTCTATCGCGGTGACCCGCGCCACCTGATCCAAACGGATCTATATCATCGACCCAAACTGGGCCTCACACTGGGCTTCATGAATATGCGCCGCAAGATCCGTATCTTCCCTATGTGCGCATGCCTATCTATCCCTCTACCAAGTCCTATGCATACAATCGCCTTTATTACATTTTCTCTTATTATATCTCATAAGCATGAATAACTATTGTTATCATAATTGCTTGTGCATATATACTATCATTACTTTACTCGTATTAATTCTCATAACTTAGTTTCATACATTTCTCAGGCTCTCATATATCTATAAATACATATTCATATCTTTTTCTATCATTTGTTTTGTCTATCATATTTCATGAATGGTATCTATGTAATTCTCAGAATTATCATATATCTATATATAGTTTCCTTATATTCATATCTCTTTATATCATTTATACATTTTTATCATCTTTTAGCTATTCTTGTACTTTCTATATTCCTAATATGTAGGCTTTACTCATTCATATATTCATATATGTACCCTATCATTTATACATGTTCTCATTCCCATGCTTTGTCATCTACATTTTCTATCGCTCTTATCATTTATGTCTTATCATGTGTTCCCAGTATTCCATTTTATTCATTTCTAAGATAACTAGTCATATTTTCCTATCATCTACGATATCACATGTCTTTATCTATTCATATACTTATATTTCTATCATGTTCCAATTATTTATTTGCATGACAATCATATGTTCACATCAGATACTCTTATATCTATATAAAAATTATTATGAACGGATTAATTGTATTTATAGACATATTCTATCATATCTATCATATCTTATAAATTTATACCTATCATTCTTAAGGGATATATCCTATACTCATATCATATCTATGTTTTATGAACCCATCTATACATAATGTGATTTTCTATATTTTCCTTGTTTCATGGCTATTACATATAGCACTTCATATACTTATGAAGTATGATGTCTATGAGATCACACCTCATTCCTTTATGAATCTAGTTTATTTAAGAATTGGAATCAATCCAATCGGATCATCCAAACTAAAGTTATGGCATTTTCATGCCAATTAGTCATTTTACCGATTTTTCTAGTGACAGTTTGTATTACTCATTTTTCCGGGGTCTTAAATTCATATTTTGACTCTAAGTCCTTATACTCATTTAAAGCTAAGGTGCTAAGGCTTCTATTCCAACTGAATCACTCAATCTGCAGCACCTAACTCGGCCACGCTCCAAAACAACTGACTTCTCTATGTTCAACTGTGCAGGAAATGGACTGCATATAGTCTGCACTCTTGAGTGAACTTTAGCTATCAGAGTCAGAATTTGGAGATACTTAATAAATATGGCTTGTTCCTCCTGAAGTTCACTAATTGGCCACTTGAATCACTCAACCTGATAAGAAATGGAGTGCAGTGGCCAAAAAATACGAAAACTACTAAACAGAAACAGAAGAAGTTGTACCGGTAGAACTATTTAACTCACCCAGAGAACTTGGCCAAAATTACCACAAGACTATTGTTCTAGAACTTAAGTTCTACCCCAGAGAAGACACCCGAGATGCCTGTGATGGTGCTTTCACCTATTCATGTTTTGATATCTAATCAACTCTACCTCAAAAAATCACTAGCATCAAAACCATTTCAAATTCACTTTGGAATCTCTTTTCATTCAATTCATCTCTCAATTACATATATTTCAAACTCATGAATTTCCCCAACACAATCCTCTAATATGGGTTATGACCCATACACAACCAACATGATGATTACAGCTTGTTCAAACCCTAACTAATTTTACTACTATTAACTCATGAATTCATCCTAAAGGAGAGGATTCTATATTTTGCTTAATTTTATGTATATTTTATCCACTTTGTATTTCTTAGCAATTGTTGGGTTAGGATGAAACCCTAGCAAAAACCCTAGATTTGGGCAAGATTATAACCATCAAAGCATGGAAATTCATACATAAATTCAGTTTCTATACTAAAGGTCATAGTTCCATACCTTTTTGGTCCTCCATCTTCTTCCTCTTCTCTTCTTCTCTCTTCCTCTTCCTCTTCTTCTCTCCTTTTGCTCTTCCCCTCTCTCTCTAAGTTTTTCTCTCCCCCAATTTGAGACCAATTTGGTCTTAAATCAATTGTTTAGTTAAGGCCATGTTTGGCCTTCAAATAAAACTCATTTTTTGCTTTTAAGTTTTCATAATTGCATTTTAAGCCCTTCATTCTCTTATATTTCAATTCCATCTTTTCTCTATTTCCATAATGGCATATAACTTATTGATTTATATCATTTGGCATATAACTTATTGATTTGCTTATTTATGTCCTAAAGTGGTAAAGACCACTTTATCCTTTGTCTCTAATATTAATTCCGTCTTGTTTTATTTTCTCCAAAATTCATATTTAGCTTTAATATACCCTAAACGTTCGAAAATCAAGCAGGTATATTTCGTGACGTTACTGTGGGAGTTTACATAACCCAATTAGAAGTCCAATCTTACGAGCCATTCCAAATGTTCAACTTTAATTTCCCCGACATGCCCACATGCTTGTATTTTGTATGTTTCGTGTGAGATTAAAAAATCACCACAATTCCTTGATAACCATCCTTTGAATAATTCAACCATGCAAATGGGAGGAATTTGTTTAAGAATAGAAAATTAATTGAAGGAAATTTCATGTAGATCGAGGTGAGTGATTTATAAAGTGCTAGACATAATTTTAGGCTGGATATGATTTAGAAAAATTTAATACAGTTTCATTTTCTAAAAATTTATCAGGAAAATGATATTGATTAGGTAAAGTTGTTTTTTAAAAAATAAAAATTATTAAATCTTAGATTTATGTTTTTGCAGAACGCCTTCAAAAAATAAAAAGTTTTTATCAAGGTATGAAAAATTTTAATTGAGACTTTATATAATACATGCATGACATATTGTTATAAAATGTAACATTTCTATTTCTTATTGTAAATAATTTAATAAAATATCACGCTTTGTCAAATATATGTGAAAGTGATGAAACTATAAATGTATAAAGCCCTACAAAAACAATCTATCTCCTGCCACTCCTCGTATCCTGTGGTTCTACTGATATCAATCATTTTTATATTTATACATATTAATATTGTCTAGTCATTTCAAATATAATGTTTTTGTTATAAATGTTTTTGTATATTAATCTATAAAGTAATTAAAAAATTAAAAAGTGTTATCTAAATTTCATTAGTAATGTTTCGTATTAAAAGTAATTTTTCTTAGTAATTTTTTTTCATTTCTCTAGTATTTTCTGAGTTTCAAACAGAGTCTTAGAATTTTTCCTTTTTTCCTAGCACTTTCCGAGTTCTAAATGAAGCTTTGGTGTTCCAAATGAAGCCTAAGTAAAAATGTCTTGAAAAAATCAATAAGTATAAACCTTAATCTAATGGCTTAACAACCCTTTTTCTCATCAGACTTCCTAGCCTGTTTCCATGCATGTGGTGATCACCAAAACTTCTCATAAGCAATATCTCATTTCTTTGAAAGTTCTAAACATTTTGTGTACTTCCTAAACACTTTCACACCTTTAAAAGACTGAATGTTGAGGTTAGACTCTTGGTTGATGAAACTGGAATTGTCAAAGAAATAACCATTTTCATCTTTGTTGCATATGAAGAAAAGGAAACTAATCCATTATTTAACTCCCACAACCCATATATTTCTAGGAACTCAACATCATGCCATCAAACCAATAACTGGCAGTAACAAACGTCCATATAAAAGTTCACCTTGATATATCACCTTATATAAGCTCACCATATATCACCTTCCGATCGAGGTACTAATAACTCTTGAATATCTATCATAACTTGGAAATGATAAAAATTTAACTATAGAAGTACTAACTTTTGTAAATATAACCTAATTAGCATTTTCCAAGGAAGAACCGTAGATATTTTAAAACAATTAATAAAATATTAATTTTATAAGTAGACCCCACAATCTGATTCCAAGGACCATCAATCGTGCAAGTAAACTGGTTTACTACATACTCATTTAAAAAAAGGAATATTGACCAAATAGCTAGCATTAACACCCACCTAACGTCCAGTACTGCCTTAAACATTGGCGCCCATGATAAGACATTGTAGTCGGCATGCAAACCGCTTTTCCGATGAATCAGATATCAAAATGTGAAAACATGCAACATAAAAATTTCTTGAACAGAAACTAAGGTCAATCTGTCTGAAAAAACTTGAGCATTGCCCTCTTCTACAGTGCCATCTATTGTTTTAAAACTCCAGGCATTGATTTATGAAACGAATACGGTCCAATGACCATCAAGAAATGACCACCCAAAAACATAGATCAGCTGTTTGCCGCAAACAGCCACGGCGCAGGAAGTGGCCACACTATAAAACTGCAACATATAAAAGTTTTAAAATCTAAACACTGATAACAAATTCATATTCTCAAAAAATAAAAAAACAACCAGTCGGCCTACTCGCAATATAAAACATCAGGTGAATAGCCTAAATGGCTAACAAGAACTATATCGTGAGCTTTCAAATGGTTTCTAATGACGTCACCATCCACTAATGTAACTTTCCCAGTTGCTCCATAATCCTCCATTCTCTGCCAACAATGCCAATAAACAAGATTAGTCTTTCATTTTCTACCAAAGAAAGAAAATTAGCAAAATAAAATTTATCTTACCAAAGCAGCAACATAGTTGCCGGTTGGCACTCCGACACGAAAACCAGCCAAATAAGAAAGTTTTACTTGTATATCCAATGAAAGCTTGCCAGCTTCTTGCATTGTTACCTTAAGACACTCATCGTCCATAGTACTCAATTGTCCAGCCCTTCGTTTAAGATTAATCTTGCCAAGAACACATGAAAACATCACACCGTGCTAATTCAAATCCAATCATGGTCAAGTACCTCTCTTTGTATCATCCTCGCATTAATGACTTGATCGAGTCCAGGTATTAGGACAAACTTAAGTCCGAAACGATGTAAAACGGAGATATCCTACAAATACAAAAGCATGCCATATGAGAAATTATTGAACAGAAAGAAACACATCATCCAAATTAACACTACCTTCAATAATGCTTCCAACAGGGTGGGAATGATGGCTATTCCAGAGCCGATGGCGACGACAAAGGTCTTGTCCCTATGCCTGAGATAAACATCTCCTTTATCCTCGCCTCCAGCATCATGGCCAACTCCAAGTGCACGATGGTGGCCTCCAAGTGAACGTTTGTATGAAAACTTGCGTTCCACCCTAGATACCCATTTGTTGGGAACCTTAGGGCCTCCACTGAAGGCACCATAGCCGCCTTTAAGTGCACGATGGTCGCCTCCAAGTGAACGATGGTATGAAAACTTGCTTTCCACCCTAGATACCCATTTGCTGGGAAACTTTAGCTGAAGTTTGTAGGCTATATTTAGGAACAAGGCCAGGCAAGGCAAGTTTGAAGCAGGAAGGAGTAACAAGGCATGTTTGCATGGAAATGAAAGAAGTTAGAGCGGCCATGGAGAGGAGAGATAATGACAAGAGATAGGAACAAGACAAGGTGGATAATGATTAAAGAGGAAGAGGCGTTTTATATATAGTACTGTTGCAAGACCTTTCGGTCGCCCTTTCACCCCCTACCCACTAACCGCCCTCTGTCGCAAGACCTTTAGGTCGGCCTCCGTTCAATTCCCTACCCACTAACCTCTTGACACCTCTCTCTCTCTCTCTCGTCTCTGCATCCACCAATTACTCAGAGTCCTTCACACCTCCCTCCCACCCATGGCTCTCTCTCCAGTCTCCACTAATCCAACTAAGAGAAAGCTACTGACCCCTTGATTTAGGGACTTAGGAAGCCTTGTGATAATAGCCCTACTCAAAGTCAAGACCCGTAGTGGTTAAAGCAGATATGTATGCCTCATCAAAAATTTAATTTTATATTTAAAAGAAGATATCTTACCTTATAATTAATTAATCTTTCTATACTTCAAATTTCTTGTATATATAAGTAGAGTTATGGAAGTGTTAGGAATCAAAGAAGCAACACGAAGGATCGGTAACGGCAGCCAAATGCACTCTCGTTATAAGAAATTAGGATTCATAGAAAGATAAGGGAGAACAAACACTGAGATTATTTTATCCGGTGGGAGTCAGAAATATTACTTTGCTATTTTCTTCCAAGGCAACCCACCAGTTCACCACCCTCTTTCACTTAATTCTTTTCTATAGCCTATAGGTGCCCTTAGACTTTCAAAAGTCGAAACCCAAGGAGTAAGTACCCTCTTTTCAGTACAATGGCAACCTACAGTTTTCTCTCTATCTCAATCAATTCTGAAGTCTTAACCCTGTTATCACACATCGGCATGGCCTCTGTCAGAACAGAAAACTCCTTTTCTGTTTTCTCTGTACTGTTATTCGATCCGTGAGTAATAAGACGCCCATTACTCACTCGCCATTCCCAATCCAAATGGATTGGCATAATCGAGGAGGAGAGCGTGGTTATTGTCTGCGGTGGATATCTTGTTTTTTGTTCTGTGAGTAGACTAGAGAGCAAAAATGAGCAAGTGTTATTCCTTTATTTACTTATTTCTTAGCAGGAAATGATTGGAAGATAAAAGGTCAGCAGAGTTGGTGGTGGAGGCACCAAAATAAAAACCATCTTTAGTACTACGCAGCACATTCTTTCTCCAATTTCTGTCCCAAATCGGTCCCCCCATTTTAACCCAAATCCTTAACCTGCTTTATCCTTTCTACTTGGAATTGAAGTTTCAGGGGAGACACAGGCAGTGGTTTTTTGTACCCTGGAATATTTTCTTGATATTTGTTCTTTATTCTTTTTGTCGTCGTACCTTTCTTTTGACTATTTAAAATATGGAAAAATAATTCAAATTTATGAATGACATGTATCCAACTATGATTATCTTATACTCAGATATAAAACTATATTTCCCATTAATGTTTTATGTATTGAGGACGCGGTATGAATCACTGGATTGCGGAGAGAGATGGGAGAGCTAACTTCCACCGTGGAAGAACCAGAAAAAAAGTCTACTGAATCACATGGAATGGAGAGAGAAAGAATAAAAGGACATGGAGAAAAAAATAAATAAAGAGGAGTCCAAGAGTGGGCGAAGAAGAAAGCAAAAAGGTGGGGTAACAACTAACAACTCAGAGGAAAAAGAGGAGAAAGGATAAAGAAGAGAAAAAAAAAGAGGAGTGGCAGATCCAAGATAAGTGAGGAAGAAAGCAAAAGGTGGCCGGGAGGTAAATAACTCAGAAGAAAAAGCAGTCAAAATTCAGAAACTGAAGAGTTGTTTCAGGTTATGCAAGCAACGGTAATAAGAGTTTAAAATTGAAAAGGGAAACTATTCTAAATGAGATACATAAAATTAATTGAAAGTTCTATATATATATATATATGAGATGATCTTATATGTATCAAATGTGAGATTATCTTATATTGCGAACATGTCTCAGATTTACCCAGAAACCTAAAGCTACACAGAGACAGGCAGACAGCTCCATCGGTACCAAAACAAAGACCAAAAATGACAAAAAGAAAAAATGCGACGTTCAATGCAAAGTTTCTCATCTATTTTCAAGTTAGAATTTCACTCTACGCGTTTTTCTATCTTGAAAATGAGGGAAAGGCTATTATTTTTACGTTAAAACGACGGAAATGGAAAGGAGCAGTAAAGGTTGAGGCGGCCGGCGCACGCAAAGTTCTCATCTTTAAGCAAATACGTATTGTTAAAGAAGAGATCGACTGTGCATGGTAGTAATCTTCTCTGCAGCTCTACTTCCACTATGTCGGCCACTACTAAGCCCAAATTATTACATTTTCTCTCTCTCTCTCTCACTCTCTCAAGTTTTACCCTGGAATATTTTGTTGTTATTGGTTCTTATTCTTTTGTCAAGCTTTCAACTAATTTAAAATGTAAAAGGTGTTGTCAAAAAAATGTAAATGGTGGGTAGGTTTATAAGAAATAATTTCGCATATTAACAAAAATAGTTAAGTAGTATTATAAAAATGATTTTCTTAATTTGTACATGGTTGTATGTTAAGTATTTTTTTACAATGAAAGTTGAATTTCATTTATTCATAAAAACTTCAAATTGTCAAAACATTAGATATTAGAAGATAACATAGTATGCAAGTAAATAGGCAAAGTAAGAAATGAATCAAGACTTACATAGTTATAATCCTAATATACTTAGAATATTTAAGATTTCAGTCGATAAAACATATCAACGAATAGAGATTTGATGATTCTATCTAAGCAATGTTGTTGTTTAAATCGGGTCTACACAAAAATCAATGCACAAAACACACATCGTAACAAGTCGATCGTAAAATATATAAATAAAGGAAAATCAAATGAAACTTAAATCGGATAAAAGAAACTATTTTATTGAAGGAGAAAGTTTAATATGCGAGTACAAGAAATAATCAGACTTGCGATTTTAAGCTCAAGAAGACAAAAAAATTATCCCTTTTCTTAACTGGGATGAAAACAAATCGAAAAATTGGTGGTTTCCATGAGGAGGAGGGGGTGGCTAGTTCTTTACATTGGTTGTATATTGAGATTTAATAACATGACTTTGAGTGTAATATTAATCAATTTCAAGTAAATATGAGACTCATACTGCATTTTTAAACCCACATGAAACATATTTAGATTCAAATCCCATAAATTTAATCTTTCTAAATATAATTGTCAAAGTAAGTAACTATTGATTTTATAACTTAAAAATTAAAGTTTCCATTTTTTACAAATGAATTGTCGCATTTAGACTTTTTTTTTTCATTTGTATACTAAATTTATGGTAGCAATCACTTTCAATATTTGAATATGACTGAACGGAAATTTGAAAAAGGAGCATATTTTTGCAGCCCTGTGAGTCATTAAAGTAGAGGAAGAATTGCACAAAAAAAAATACAATAGTTAAACCCGCCTCATTAGATTTCACCGCCAAGAATCGTATTCCTAAAATCAAATTATTAGAAAAAAAAATACTTTGGTTACAATATATTTTTATCGTAGATAACAATCACTAATAATTTTTATGGAACCTAGATTTAACTAAATTAGAAAAAAAAAGGTTGTTCGTTTTCTTTATGGACTTTATATTTTTTCTTTTTTCTTTTTTGAAACGAGACTTTGTGGATTGACTTAAACAATCGATACTGCATAGAATCTATGATTTAAAGATTCATATCACATTTCTACTTATCTGATCCATATTTAAAATCGTAGAGTCCCTTGTTCGGGGAGCTCTACCCAACATATAACCTGTATAACAATACAATCATAACTCATCCAGTGTCTCAAAAGAAGTATTATTGACCCATAGGGTCTATCTGTCCATATCCCCAATATACATCCCTTTATCGGGACCCATTCATTCACATTTAAATCTAAAATATGAAAATAAAACGCTTAATTACAATCCATAAAAGTCTGATCACAACCTTCTTACCATATTTACATACCCGACATTGATAATAAATTAGTGATTTTAATTACAATTTTTACATAAAATACTTTTTTATAAAATTGTCACAGCCACATGTTGGCCTTCTTCACACCACAGATCTGAGCGCCGTCTTTCGTACACCTCTACGATCTCAAAGTGGTCCCCACAATAGATAAAGAACGCCCGATCGAAAAATTCCTCCTACAGCGGCTATTTTGCGTACATAAAACACTCAAACCATATTTCATATAAATAATGTAATCCCATATGGAATATTCCATTGCCATGTACGGTACGACTTCATGCCCACAACCCGAGTCCCGACCGACTCCTCACACCTACAATGCCAAGTGCGAAATCGGGCCATCGGCTGCTTTCACCCAGACTTAAACCATCTGGACAACCCTCCAATTTTAATTTATCAAATCTGTGTTTATTTGGCTGCGACTTCCGGTCTCACCACTTTGCAACGCTTCCGACACTTTCGCAACCAACACCGTATCCATATGTCCACTAAGAATGTACTTAGACTTTCTACTCCTGGGATTCTACCCCATCTCGCTTCTCACCCAACACATCAAATTTATTATTATTATTATTTTATATAACCGCTAGTCTCGATTTTGACGTTGTCCCATTTCCGAAGCCATCACACATTCACCAAGAATGTGGTGAATACGCATTTATGCACCCACGCCCGACTCGGACGCGGATGCGACTACGCATAAGGAAATGCAATCATATCATTTCATGTTATGTCAGCGTCACATGCATAATAAGAGCTACATGCAACATTTATAAACTTTGACATAATTATATTTCACATATAATTTTCATTTATCACACCTATGTTAATACGTCAAGCAAGTATATTAACATGATTTTTACACACAACATCATATCATTTATTTTTCCAACAATACACATAAAATGGCTCAAATCTCAGACCCATATAAAACATACCTCTCGTCCCTCTCACTCGCTTGTCATCGACCATCGCGATACAAAACACACCACAAAACCCAAAGACATCGCTCCTTGATCAAAACCAACCCCAACCGGCCCGTGACCGCCCGAAAACAGCTTCAAAATCATGTCCTGGGATTGTCTAAAACACTCCTAAAATTCAACCCCAATTATCCTAAACAAATTCAAATTCAAGATGTACTCCGTCTCAAAACAATCTTGAAAATTCCTAAAATTCTACACTGGCCTCAAAAATTCGGGACCTAAATTTACATATCCACGGTCTCTAAGCAAAATCACAAGTCATTAAATGACCTTATGCTGTAAATAACCTGGTATGAAAATTCTTCTACTCGTGGAATTGACGAAACTCCAAGATTTAAGACTCCACGCCAGAAATTTCTCGATGCGTGGACCGATTTTGCCTTTTACTCTAACAAAACCTATAGTCCGACTGTGACTTTAGAAAAAAGAAGAAAGAAAAATACACAAATCTTCTTCTCTCTTCTCCCTCTCCATGTCCCTCCGTAGTCCGTCCCCCTTTTTCCTTTATGACTTTTATGCTCTGCTTTTTTTTAATTATTATTATTATTATTATTTCCTTATTTATTTATTTATTTATTTCATTATTTATTCTACTTGACACTTTATTCAATATGAGCAATTCATAAGCCAGATCATACGTCACGCCACAGGCTGCCCGACACTCAACTGCCTCGAAAACGCGAAATCTCGACTATCTCAAAATCCAACGAAATTCGACAGTATCCAAATTTCTCGAGACCAACTGTTCGCTTCACATCCGAGATCTGTGAAAAGCTTCCTCGCTTTTCAACCGAAATTACTGCTTTTTTACCTTTTCATAAAAATTGAATTTTTCCTGCTTTACTTTTGATATAAGATGATATGCAAAATATTTCAAAATCATGCAGTGGAACAGTTATTTAATTTATGACCGGAATGCTCTCAAATGGTCAACTTGTGGGACTCAATATTAACAAATAAGAAAGAAAAAGTACAACCTCATTCAAACTTAAAAACAAAACAAGCCAAAATCACGTCACCTCCCACAAAACCTAAAATAATTTTAATAAATTCGAGCTAAGTTATTATTCAAAATTACAATCTTATTAATTATTAGATATTTAATCTAAATTATTATAAAATAATTTAAATATTTATAAATATATCATTATACAAAAATATTTTTTAAGATATTATTCATGAGTATAGTGGCCCACAAGCTACCACTTGAGGGCATTTCTGGTTCTAAATTTAAAGTCACTAATTTCACACATGTTTTGTTTATTTACTTGGATTTAAGGCAATGTTTTAATTATTTGGGTTTTCTTCATTTCTATTTTCATTATTTTGCTTCTTCACGACATGTTTACATAATCCTAAATATTAAATTATATGTATCCAAATATGATTATCTTATACCGCAATATATAGTCAAGCATGAAATTTGAGTTTAATACAAATACTATACTCTTAATATTTTCCTTATATTGTCATAATTTTAAGTAAAATTGTAAGTTGCATGTTTTAATTTTTGAGTATATATTTTAAAAATATTAAACCATAAAATTTTATAAAAAAGGTCAAAATAAAATTAAATCTCAGTAAGAATTAAAATTTTATTAAAGAGTGTTTTTATTTAAAATAGTTAACAAAAACAGTTTTAAAATTTTAAAATAAATAGATATAAAGATATTGAAAGATTTTAAAGATATTTTTTATATAAAATATTTATCTTGATCACACCTACCCTACCACATTATGAAATATGATTATTCCTTTTAACAAAATATAAAATCAAATGATATTAGATTTGTAAATCAACCTTTCTATCTTTGGAATTTGAAAAATATATCTTTTTTATATGTTAATCTTCAAAAAAAATTTTCGCCTCAAAATGAATTATCGATAAATATATATCAAAGGCTTCCAAAAGATATTATATATATATATATATATATATATATATATATATATATATATATATATATATATATATATATATATATATATATATATATATATATATATATATATATTAATGGATTAAGTGCGAGTATATGTTATTGTTTTGAATATGAGTCTAGGCAAAAACAAAATCATTTTTTTTTTTATTTAAAAGAGTTAACAAAACAGTTTTAAAATTTTAAAATAAATAGATATAAAGATATTGAAAGTTCCTTAAATATATTTTTTATATAAAATATTTCTATCTTGATCACAATCCACCGATCAATATATTATGAATATGATTATTCCTTTTTAACGAAGTATAAAATGAAACACATAGATTTGTAAATCAACATTTCTAAATTTGAATTTGAAAATACATTTCCTTTATAGAATATTCTATATATATATATATATATATATATATATATATATATATATATATATATATATATATATATATATATATATAATAATGATTACTTTATATATGTTAATGTTTTGAATATAGTCTAGCAAAAAACAAAAGTATAAATATATATTAGTGATGACTTATATATGCTAATGTATTGAACACGAGTCTTGCAAAAAAACAAAATCATAAATTCATCTAATGTGTTTGTGTACACTTACTAGATTTAAAGTTTTAAAAGAGCCGAAGGCAAAGTACCACTAGGAAACTAATAAAACAAAAGTTCAAATGAAATGCTTATGAGTCAAGTCCATCTCGAAAAAATTTCGACAATGCACCATCGACAGAGCCATCTACTGTATGAACCGGAACTCCTCCAAGGGTTGCTGTATTTAGTGCATGACCCAGAAGATTTCGACCGCCGCCACGATTACCGGTTAAGACATAAACGAGCTTCTCTGCTTTAAGATCCAAGGCGCATGATGTGGCTAACTCGTATAAACTGCAATATATAAAAGTAAAAAGTTGGTAAATAAAAGTTCCTAAATATGCAAGCAAAAAGAATTACATACTGCGAATACAAAATTTCTCCGTGTTTAAAAGACATCCGGCTTAGAAGAACCATATATCACACAAGATCATCTTCGCAACTTAAGATCCACGTCTTAACTTCTGCGCTCCATGAGGGGTAGTAATTTCTCGCAAAACAAATAAAACTAGTCCGTCGTTTCACAACAAAATAAAACTAGCGATGAAACTTATCATCAAACCCCACCGTGTACAATATAGTTATCAAGGGCAATCGATACACTGCATCATTCAAGAAAGAATAGCTTGTATATCTATTGATGCCTTGGCAACTTCTCCCAATGCTAACTTCACACAAGTAGGTTTGTCAATGATTATTGATGGTGTATCATACTTGGGCATAAATCCTGAAAAACATGTCAATACATAATGTTAATTCCAATCCAATCAATGACGAAAAGTGGTAGTCACTTACCACTCTGATGCAAATACATGTTAATGAGGTGGTCGGTTCCAGGGATGAGGACAAACTTAAGTCCCAAACTATGAAGGAAAGAGATATCCTACAAATTACAAACAAATGTGTTAGGTAAAATCTTAAAACAAAAAACACATGCAACCACAAATACGGTATGATACCTTCTTCGTGAATTTTTTCATGGATCGATCACTAAAGCATGAGCCATCACCACAACAAATGTCCCACCACTTTGTTTGAGAAGTCGTCTCATCTCTAAGAGAGCCTTCGCTGCTAAGCATCAAGCACGCTAATCGCACTCAAGCAGTCACACGTTGCGCACCTTCGCTAAAAACTCGTTGCTCCAATCTCTACAACCCATTTACAGAAACTCTACTACGCAAGCTCATAAGGCTATATTTAGGGCGGGCGACAAATAGGCCGCCATTTGAAGCAAGGAAGAGGAACAAGGCAAGTTTGCATAGAAACGAAAGAAGTTAGAGCGGCCATGGCCAGGGAGAGGAGAGAAACTTCTTTAACAAGTTAGGTCATATGTTAGGCGAAGAGTGGGTTTATGTAAAAGTAGGGAGTATCACGTGACTTGAGATGAGTTTCACTTCAACAAGCCGTGTGAGATTTTATTATAATCCTCTAAATCTTCCATAATCCTCTCAACCTTTTCTCTTAAAAAAGGCAGATGCATAGTTTTATATATGTAACGGACACGATTACCTTATATAATCCTCTCAATCTTCCATAATCTTCTCAACCTTCCATAATTCTTTCAACCTTCTTCACATTAAAAGATGGAAGCGAATCATAGGATAATATGTGTAACGGACACACGTTACCTTATTAGTTCCTAAATTATGTGGAGATGTAATTCCTAAATTATTATCACTTTTAACAAACATCTTATTATTATTAATATATATATATATATATATATATATATATATATATATATATATATATATATATATATATATATATATATATATATATATATATATATATCAAATTATTTTTAAATAGATGAAGATAATATTAATATTAAAAGAATGAGATATTCTAAAAAAAATTAAATAAATAAGTCAAAACCCGTGTTATTTAAAAATTTATTTTTAGAGTTTATGGTTAATATTTAGGAAATAAAAGGAAATAAATAAATCAAATAACCTATTTATGGAATATCGTGTACAAGAAATTGATATTTTTACTTTCCAACAATAAGATACGACCTTTACTATGAAAATAATTTAAATATTTCTAAAGATATTAATAATATCTTTCATTATAGAAAAATATGGTTAATATTTATGAAATAAAAGGAAATAAATAAATTGAAATAACCTATTAATGGAATATCGTAAAATAAATAGATATTTTGACTTGCCAAACAATAATATACGTACTTTTTACTATCAAAATAATTTAAATATTTCTAAAGATATTAATAATTTCAAATATATCATTATAGAAAAATATTTTCTAAGCTATTGTCCATATTACTTAATATTTTACTCTTAGAGTTTATGGTTGACATTATGAAATAAATAAATTAAAATAATTTATTTATAGAATATCAAGTAAAAGAAATTGATATTTTTGACTTGCCAAACATACGTACCCCTCTATCTCGCCTAACGTTTCTCAATTAATTAGACATATTAAAAATAATTCGCTTGGTGCTGGGATAAATTTTTAAAAAAAAATAACATAAAATTCAACCCACTCAGACAGCATGACCGCTTCCACAGATGGCTTATTTCTGCTTGTTTGGCAGAATATATTAAAAAGATAAATCCAAAAGAATCTTGCAGTTAACAAAATGACTATAAATAATGAAGTTTTATTTATTTATAAATCCTTCCACACTTTCAAACAAACCAAACTAAACCAATCCCATATTTAGAAGAACATTGTTTTTTCTTTTAAATGTTAACATGTATGGGTTTCAAACAAATTTTAATTTTTATTACGAATGAAAGGGCTTTTAGTTCTCTTGACCCATTTGTGGTTGGGACATATGTCTCAATATACTGAAACCCAATGGCTATCTTTTGGGCCACCTGAGCTCAACAAACAAATTGGTATCGGAAAAGCCCAAGCCCAGTTCATGGTTCCCAGGCGCTCTAATAAAATAATGTGCTAAAATGGAATCTGGTCCAACCACATGTCGTAGTGTAATTGGATAACCAGTAGACTCCTCCACGTGGGATAACATCTGATTCGAAAAATCTTACTAGGTGGAACAAAGATGGACCCAACACGGACACAGGGTTATTCCACTCCATTGGCCGATCAAACCCTGCAAACGCATCTCAGCCGTTCATCCCTCTACAAATCTCCCAAACCATTTCTTTTAATGTTGACAGGAGGAGGACTTAACCGATATTTGACAGTATATCAAAATGTTTCGTTTAATAATCATTTTAATGCTTTTACTTTCAATTAAATAAATAATCATTTTGGCTGTTTTATGTTTTAAAATGTAAAATATAATACCCATTGTTATATAAAATATAGTAATCCCATATCTATAAAATAAATTATCATACATTTTTTAAAAACGATTTTATTGTATTCTTCACAACTATCATATATTCTAAAAATAAGATTAAAATTCGAACTTTAAAGATTTTACATTTAAATCCCTAATAAACCTAATATTTATAAAAGATCAACACCAGGAATCAGAATGGGCAATGCTCAATACGCCTATATATCAACTTACAACAGAACTCCAAGTTTCACTCTCGCAACTATGTGGTACCCATTTTGGGCTACACTCACTTTACCACAACTATAGAAATACACAGACCAATCCTAAATACAATTATAATCATTTTAACAGAGCACTCTATCCGTAACTATGTAATCACTTTACTGAGACCATCCTAAACGTAACTATATAATCACTTTTACTGGTATCGCAATCATATCCCCAAGAACTATAGAGTCACTTTTACGAGACTCAATCCTAAACGCAACTATAAAGCTCACTTTTAATGGCATTATCAATCATATCCGCAAATATGTATCACTTATAAATAGCAACTCAATAAATATGAAACTAAAATGCTTTGGGCCAGAACAAGAACCATAGAGTCACAATCATATTCTCTTGCCATTACAGAATGGCAAAGCCACAGTTGTCTGTCTCCCTCTCTCCGTCGCTCTCACGCCGTCACGAGGAAAGACTATTATTTTACAAGAATGACAGAAATCTAAAAGGCAAGAAAAGCTTAGAGGTGGCGGAGGCACAAAAAAGCTCATCTTTAGCTAAACACGTATCATACAAAGAACAGATCGTAAAATATGACAGAAAATCTTCTCCGCCTACTCCACCTGGTCGCCACTACGTTGTGTCTCCAAATTATTACATTATCTCTCTCACTCTCTCAAGTTTTACCCTGAAATATTTTGTTGTTATTGGTTCTTTATTCTTTTTGTCATAGCTTTCTTTTAATTATTTAAAATGTAAAAGGTGTTGTCAAAAAAAATGTAAAAGGTGGGTATCATAGTTTTATAAGAAATAATTCATGTTAACAAAAATAGTTAAGTAGTATCATAAAAATGATTTTCTAATTTGTACATGGTTGTATATTGTTTTTTTTTTTTTACAATGCATGAAAGCTGAAATTTCATTGATTCATAAGGATAAGACCTTCTGAAATCAAATTGCCAAAAACATTAGAAGATAACATAAGATTCAAGTAAATAGCACAGAAATGAATCGTCACTTACACAAAGAGTAACTTAATATACTTATCATCTAAGATTTCCGGTTTGATAAAACATATCGACGAATAGAGATTTGACGTGACTTATCCGTCTAATCAAAGCAATACTGCCGTCAAAATTATCCACATAAAAATCAACGAACAAACACACATTGTAACAAGTTGACGGCAAAAATATAAGAAAATAAAGGAAAATCAAATGGAAGAAACCATTTTATTGAAGGAAAAAGCTAATATATGAGTAAAAGAAAGATTGATAATTTTAGGTCAAGAAAGATAAAAAAAAATTGACCCATTTCTAACGGGGATGAAAAACAAGAACGAAAGAAATTAGGGTTTTCATGGGGAGGGGGGGGGCTAGTTCTTTACATCGGTTGTATATTGAGATTTAATAGCATGAATTTTGAGGCATATATAACTGGGTATATGGGAATCTAGCAGATTTTTAAACTTATACAGAAATACATTTAGTCTGTCCCACACTTTAATTTAAATATATTTGCAGTGAAGATTTATGATTTGGGAGTGATCTTATTAATATAGATCATTTTTACTACCGACAGTGTACCACCCACGGTGTGGTGGTCTCTGATCAATAGTTATAGGAGCGTCCCTGTTCTTTTCTTCTCGTCTCACAGAATGGACTCAGCACAGCGACTGGTCGGTGAAGCACTTCACTCACCAACTGAGTTTACTAGCCCAGCCTGGTGTTTTGCAGTTGTCTCCATTTCAATACGTCCTCTGGCCTGCCCGAGCCTCCTACTATGCGAAAAGAAAAGCAAAAGGACATGCCCCTATAGCTCAGAGTGGGACCACCTCGTCTGGAGTGGGCCAGCGGGCCCTTACAAAAAGGCGCCTTATATCATGTGTCCTCACCCCCCGGCCCACTCCGACTAAGGGTCGGTGTCCACCCACAAATCCCCTAGCTCACAGAAGCCGGGGGCTGACCTGGGACCACGAAGCAGTGGCTCATCAGATTCCCACTCACCAACCCGGCTACTAGCCTACTGCAAGTGGGAACTACCTCGAATGGCATTCCAAGCCCTCATATCCTGCGTCGGCCTCACCTGAGCGAAAAGAAAAGCACAAGGACATGCCCCTATAGCCTCATGAGCGGACTACCCTCTGGAAATGGGTCAGGTAAATCTTACAAAAAGGGCACGCTTATATAGTTCGAGTCTACCTATGCGAAAGAAACCCGAACAGTGTGATACCAATCGACACAACCCTCCGTCTGAGTGGGCCAGGGGTGAGGACCTCGTGATATAAGGCGCTTTAGGTGTCTCGGCCACTCCGGGGACGGTATTGTCCCACTCATTGAAGAGAAAAGATGTCTCCTTGTCTTTTCGCTTCGGTAGCTGACCCAGCATCAGTGGACGAGTTGAATGGGGGAGCCTTCACTACCAACCGAGCTACTAGCCCAGCTTGGTAAATGAGCGCCTCCCATTTCACATGTCCTCGTCTGGTTCGAGCCTCACTTATGCTGAAAAGAAGTGGCTAGCGGATATGCTCCCTATACCAGGAGTGGGACCACCGTCGGGAGTGGGCCAAAGGGGGCCCCGCTGCACCAAGTACACATTTCTGTGATTTTTTTTTTTCATGGTGATACTAAATTTATGGTAGCACCGTACTTCATTATTTGAATATGATTGAACTTAAATTTGAAAAGGAGCATATTTTGCACCGTGAGTCATTAAAGTAGAGGAAGAATTGCACAAAAAAAAAAATAAATAAATAAACCAGTTCATTAGATTTCACCGCCAAGAATTGTATTCCTAAAATCAAATTATTAGAAAAAAAAATATTTTGGTTACAATATATTTTTATCTTAGATAACAATCACTAATAATTTTTATGGAACCTAGATTTAACTAAATTAGAAAAAAAAAGGTTGTTCACTTTTCTTTATATAGACTTCTATACTTTTTCTTTTTCTTTTTCTTTTTTTTGAAAAGAAAGATTTTTCAGGATAACTAAATTCAAGGATCCTTCGACAATCCTTCAACTCGAATTCCTATGTATTTTGAGTGACACGATATCACACTGTTGTGTCTCATTTATCGGATCCATATTTTTAAAAAAAAATTGAGCAGAGTCTCCTTTGTTCAGGGAGCTCTACCCAACATACAAATATGTAAGGCAATACACCATAACTCATCCAAGGAGTCTCAAAAGAAGTATTCTCAATCTATGTGGTCTATCTCACCCATATCCTCAATATACATCCCTTTACCAGGACTCATTCATTCACATTTAAATCTAAAATATGAAAATAAAACGCTTAATTACAATCTATAAAAGTCTAATCACAACCCTCTTACCATATTTACATACCCGACTATTTATACAATGGTCCAAAAGAATTTAATTACAATTCTTTTTACATAAAATACTTTTTATAAAAGTATTATCAAGGCCACATGTTGACCTTCTTCACAATCACGACCTCGTCGGAGCGCCGTCTCCCTGTACACCCCATGTATCTGAAAGGGGGTCCCACAACAGGGTGAGCAATGTCTGATAGAAAAATTCTTCTACAATGGCTACTCCCCGCCTAAATTGACATGAAATTGTGTACATAAAACATCAAACCATATTTTATATAAATAATGTAATCCTATATGAAATGTTTTGTGTCATGTATAAGATGAGACTCCTCATGCCCACAACCCGAGTCCCGACCGACTCCCTCACACCTACAATGCCAAGTGTTAAAATCAGTTATTGGTGTTTCACCCAATGACTTAAACCATTGGACAACCCTCCAATTTTAATTTATCAAATCCTGTGTGTTTATTTGGGTTGCGAATTTCCGAGGTCTCACCGTAGGCTTCGCACGCCTTTTGACACTTTCGCGAACTTTCATCTTTGGATCCATATGTCTGACTAAGAATAAATTTAGGTCTTCACTGGGATCTACCCCATCTTGCTTCACCTAAACACACGAAATTTATTATTATTATTATTTTATACAACCGCGAGTCTCGATTTTGGACGTTGTCCCATTTCGGAGCTCACCACACATTCACCAAGAATGGTGAATAATAGTACTATGCACCCACGCCCGACTCCGACGAATGTGACCATGCATATGAAATTAATCATATCATTTAATGTTATGTCATGTCACATGCACAATAAGAGCAGCATGTAACATTTATAAATCTCAATAATTATATTTCCTATATATAATTTTCATTTATCATAATTTTATGTTAATAAGCTGCTAGTATATATTAACATGATTTTTACACACAACATCATGTCATTTATTTTTCCAACAATAACACAAAATAGCTTCAAATCTCTGACCCATATAAAAGATGGCACCTTCGTCCACTAGCTGTCATCAAATTCATCGCGACACCAAAACACACCACAAAACCTTCCAAAGACACGGGCCGGGATCAAACCAAACATCAACCCAAATTCCGAACCCGCCCAAAACTTGCTCCAAAAATCATGTCCGGATTGTCTAAAAACAGTCTCGAAAATTCAACCTTGAATTATCCTAAAACAATCCTGAAATTCAGCCTGTACTGTCCGAAAACAATCTTGAAAATTCCTAAAAATTTCTACACTCAACCTCAAAATTTTGAGACTGAAATTTACGGCATCTCACGGCCTCTAAGCAAATCACAAGTCATTAAATGACCTTTAGGGTAGAAATAACTGCAAGTATGAAAATTCTCTACCTCTCGGTTCACTAAACCTAATACCCACATCGTAGTTTCTGATGCGTGGACCGATTTTTGCCTTTTGCCTCAACAAAACATATAGTCCAATTTCTTTCATAGACGGTTAAAAAACGAAGAAATAAAAAAAAAAAAAATCTTTTTCTCTCTCTCTTCTCCAGCTCCATGTCCCTCCGTAGTCCGTCCCCCTTTTTCCTTTTTGACTTTTATGCTCTGTTTTTTTTTAATTATTATTTTTTCCTTATTTATTTATTTATTTTTCTCATTATTTCTTCTATTTGACACTTGATGTCGTGTACCACCCGACACTCAATATCTCGAAAAACGTGAAATTTAGGCTATCTCGAAATTCGACGAAATTCGATAAAGTAACTAGATTTTCATGAGACAAATTCAATCTACAAGCTGTCATTATCCAAGATCTAGGAAAAAAATTTGCCAACTCCACTACCGTTTTACATTTTTTCGTAAAAATTCAATTCTTCCTCCGGATTTTACACTTTTGATGAGACATGATATGCAAAATATTTCAAAATCATGCAAAGGAACAAAGAACTTTAAATTTATGACCGAATGCCCTAAAATGGTCAACTTGTGGACTCCAATATCTACCAAATAAGGAAGAAAAGTACAACCTCATCTAAATTTGAAAAACAAAAACAAGTGAAAATCACGTCACTCTCCCACAAAAACCTAAAATAATTTAATTTAAATCACCCAAGTTATTATTCAAATATTAACTAATTGACTTATTATATATTTAACTAAATTATTATAAAAATAATTTTAAATATTTAAATATATTAATAATTTTAAATATATCATTGTACAAAAATATTTTTTAAGATATTATTCAAGTGAGTATAGTGGCCCACAAGCTTACCACTTGAGGGCATTTCGGTTATAAATTTAACGTCACTATTTCATTGCATGTTTTGTTTATTTACTTGGATTGGTTACAATGTTTTTAATTATTTGGGTTTTCTTCATTTCCATTTTCATTATTTTGCTTCTGCACAACATGTTTACATAATCCTAAATATTAAATTATATGTTGAGATATAGGTCAAATTTGTGAGATTTGAGTTTAATACAAATATCATACTCTTAACATATTTCCTTATAATGTCATAATTTTAAGTAAAATTGTGTTGCATGTTTTAATTTTGAGTATATATTTTAAAATATTAAAACCATAAAATTTTATAAAAAGGTCAAAATAAAATTAAATCTGGAAAAATAATTAAAATTTTATTTAAAGTATTTTTTTTAAAATAGTTAACAAAAACAGTTTAAATTTAAAATAAATAGATATAAAGATATATTGAAAGACTTTAAAGATATTTTTATATAAAAAATATTTATCTTGGATCACACTTACCTCAATTACATTATGAAATATGATTATTCCTTTAACAAAATATAAAATCGAAATGATATTAGATTTGTAAATCAACCTTTCCTACATTTGAATTTGGAATTCTTTTTATATAAAGACCTCTTCAAAATTTTCGTCTGAAAGGTAATTAGTATATATATACATATATATATATACTAATGATTGCATTATATATGTTAATGTTTTGAATATGAGTCTAGCAAAACCAAAATCTTTTTATTTATTTAAAAGAGTTAACAAAATGTTTAAAATGTTAAAATAAATGGATATAAAGATATTGAAAGACTTTAAAGATATTTTTTATATAAAATATTTATCTTGATCACACCACTCAATTACATTATGAAATATGATTATTCCTTTTAACAAAATATTAAATCGAAATGATATTAGATTTGTAAATCAACCTTTCCTATCTTTGAATTTGAAAAATATATCTTTTTTATATAAAGACCCTTCAAAATTTTCGTCTGAAAAGGTAATTATTGATAATATACACGTGCTCCAAAGATTATATATATTAATATCATTTATATATAATGTTTTGAATAGTCTAGCAAAAAAACAAAATCATATATATATATATATATATATATATATATATATATATATATATATATATATATATATATATTAATGATTACTTTATATATGTTAATGTTTTGAATAGGAGTCTAGCAAAAAAAAAATCATAAACTATATTAGTGATGACTTTATATATGCTAATGTTTTGAATATGAGTCTTGCAAAATCATAAGTGTTTGTGTACACTTACTAGTGTGGTCCTAAAAGTCCCAAAATCCTTTATAAAATCCCCCTAATTTTAAAGCCGAAAAGGCAAAGTCCTAATTAGAAACTAATAAAACAAAAGTTCAAATGAAATGCTTATGAATCAAGTCCATCTCGAAAAAATTTCAACATTGCACCATCGACAGAGCCCTCTACTGTATGAACCGGAACTCCTCCATTGGTTGCCCAACTTAGTGGATGACCCCGAAGATTTCGACCGCCACGACACGGTGAGACATAATGAGTCGCTTTAAGATCCAAGGCATATGATGTGGCTAAGTCGCATAAACTGCAATATATAAAAGCAAAAGTGTAAATAAAGTTCCCCAGCATTATGCAAAAGCAAAAAAAAAAAAATTACATACTCGCAATACAATTTCTTCGACCAAAAGCACATCCGCTTAGAAGAACCATATGGCCTGGGCCGCAAGATCATTCACAGAATTCTAAGAAGTAATTTCCAACGTCTTAACTTCACGGCTACTCCATGAGAGTAGTAATTTTCTGCAAACAAATAAAACTAGTCCGTCGTTTCACAACAAAGAACTTGTGAGATGAAACTTATCTTTGAAACCCTTACCTTTGCGACAATATAGTTACCAGTGTCAACTGGTACACGGGTATCATTCGAAGAAAGAATAGCTTGTATATCTATTGATGCCTTGACAACTTCTCCCAATGCTAACTTCACACGAGTAGGTTTGTCAATGATTATTGATGGTGTATCATAATTCGCATAACCAAGAACATATCAATATATAATGTTAATTCCAATCCAATCAATGGCGAAAAGTGGTAGTCACTTACTATTATGATGCAAATACAAGTTAATGAGGTGTTGGGTTCCGAGGATGAGGACAAACTTAAGTCCCAAACTATGAAGGAAAGAGATATCCTACAAATTACAAATAAATGTGTCAGGTAAAATCTTAAAACAAAAAACACATGCAACCATAAATATGCAGATGCATACCTTCAAAAGAATTTTTTCATGTGGAGATTGACTAATAAACCATGATCGATCACCACAACAAATGTCCGACCACTTGTTTGAGAAGTCATTTATCTCTAAGAGAGCCGCCACGTTGCGCACCTTTCGCCTGAAAACTCAAGGTTTCTACCTACAACTCCATTTGCGCAGAAACCTTACGACCGCAAGTTTGCGTGCTATATTTAGGAAGTGGAGGGACAAATAGGCCGCCATTGAAGCAGGAAGAGGAACAAGGCAGCTTCAGACAGAAACGAAAGAAGTTAGAGCGCTGCGGTCAGTGGAGAGGAGAGAAACTTTAACAAGAAATACATAAGTTAGGTGTGAAGAGTGGGTTTATATAAAGTAGAGTATCACGTGACTTGAGATGAGTTTCACTTCAACACGCCGTGAGATTTTATTGCAACCCTCTAAATCTTCCATAATCCCGCAACCTTTTCTTAAAAAGGCATGATACTCTATATGTGTAATCTACACGACATTATATAATCCTCTCAATCTTCCATAATCTTCTCAACCTTCCATAATTCTTTCAACCTTCTTCACATTAAAAGATGGAAGTGTAATCCATAGGGATAGTTTTATGTGTAACGGACACACGTTACCTTATTAGTTCCTAAATTCTGTGGAGATGTAATTCCTAAATTATTATCACTTTTAACAAACATCTTATTATTATTAATATATATATATATATATATATATATATATATATATATATATATATATATATATATATATATATATATATATATATATATATATATATATATATATATATATATATATATATATATATATATCAAATTATTTTTAAATAGATGAAGATAATATTAATATTAAAAGAATGAGATATTCTAAAAAAATTAAATAAATAAGTCAAAAACCCGTGTTATTAAAAATTTATTTTTAGAGTTTATGGTTACGTATTTAGGAAATAAAAGGAAATAAATAAATTGAAATAACCTATTTATGGAATATCGTGTACAAGAAATTGATATTTTTTACTTTCCAACAATAAGATATACCTTTACTATGAAAATAATTTAAATATTTAAAGATATTAATAATATCTTTTCATTATAGAAAAATATGGTTAATATTTATGAAATAAAAGGAAATAAATAAATTGAAATAACCTATTAATGGAATATCAGGTAAAATAAATGGATATTTTTGACTTTGCCAAACAATAATATACGTACCTTTACTATCAAAATAATTTAAATATTTCTAAAGATATTAATAATTTCAAATATATCATTATAGAAAAATATTTTCTAAGCTATTGTCCATATTACTTAATATTTTACTTTTAGAGTTTATGGTTAATATTTATGAAATAAATAAATTGAAATAACTATTATAGAATCATCATGCAGAAATTGATATTTTTGACTTGCCAAACATACGTACCCTCTATCTCGCCAATGTTTGAATTAATTAGACATCATTTTGTCCCCCTCTAAACACCATTTTGTCTTTATATTTAATAAGCATGCTAAAGTGAAAACATATTAAAAAATAATTCAGTTTAGGTTAGATAGTCTTAAAAAAAAATAATACCATAAAATTCAACCCACTAGAGACAAAAGTATGAAATGCCCAGTTTTGGCATTTAGTTTATTTCTGTTTTGTTTGAGAGAAATATATTAAAAAAGATAACCAAAAGCAATGGGTAAGAACAAATGACTATAAATAATGAAGTTTTATTTATTTATAAATCCTTCCACACTTTCAAACAAACCAAACTAAACCAATCCATATTTAGAAGAACATTGTTTTTTCTTTTAAATGTTAAAATGTATGGGTTTCAAACAAATTTTTAATTTTTATTACGAATGAGTGGCTTTTTAGTTCTCTTTGACCTATTTGTGGTTGGGACATATGTCCTAACATACTGAAACCCAATGGCTATCTTTGGGGCCACCTGAGCTCAACAAACAAATTGGTATCGGAAAAGCCCAAGCCCAGTTCATGGTTCCTAGGCGCTCAATAAAATAATGTGCTAAAATGGAATTCGAATCCAACCATGTCGTAGTGTAATTGGATAACCAGTAGACTCCTCCACGGGATAACATCTGATTCGAAAAATCTTACTAGGTGGAACAAAGATGGACCTAACACGGACACAGGGTTATTCACTCCATTGGATCAAACCCTGCAAATCGCATCTCAGCCGTTCATCCCCTACAAATCTCCCAAACCATTTCTTTACTGTCGATGAGAGGAGAGGACTTTAACCTGGGATATTTGGATGATATCAAAAAAGTTTCATTTCAATAATCATTCTTAGATGTTTTACTTTCAATTAAATAAATAATCATTTTACTGTTTTATGTTTTTTAAAAATAGAAAATATAATAATGATTGCTATATAAAATATAGTAATCCCATATCTATAAAAATAAAATTATTGTGTTACATTTTTTAAAACGATTTGGTTGTATTCTTCACAACTATTGTGTTATTCTAAAAATAGTATTAAAATTCTGAACTTTAAAGATTTTTACATTTAAATCCCTAATAAATCCCAATATTTTATAAAAGTATCAACAATTTGTAATTGTAGTTGCCAGCCAAGCCTACAATATATAATAACTTACAGTTGCAACTCAAGTTTACTCGCAACTATAGAGCCATTTTTAGTTACACTCAATTTTTACCACAACTATAGAGTCGCTTTTAGTTGAGACTCAATCCTAAATACAATTATAGAATCATTTTTAGTTGAGACGCAATTCTATCCGTAACTATAGAATCACTTTTAGTTGAGACTCAATCCTAAATGTAACTATATAATCACTTTTAGTTGAGACGCAATCATATCCGCAACTATAGAGTCACTTTTAGTTGAGACTCAATCCTAAATGCAACTATAAAGTCACTTTTAGTTGAGACACAATCATATCCGCAACTATAGAGTCACTTATAGTTGCAACTCAATAAATATGAAACTAAAAATATGCTTTAGTTGCAGCGCAACTATAGAGTCACAATCATATTCTCTTGCCATTACAGAATGGCAAAGCCACAGTTGTCTGTCTCCCTCTCTCCGTCGCTCTCACGTTGTTGATGAGGGAAAGACTATTATTTTTTCAAGAAATGATGTAAATGGAAAGAAGCAGAAAAGCTTAGAGGTGGCTGATACAAAAGTCAGTCTTTACAAACATGTACTACACAAAGAAGAGATCGTAAAGGTATGAGAAAATCTTCTCGCTCTACTTCCACTGGGTCGGGCCACTACGGCTTCAAATTATTACACATCACCCTCAAGTCACCCAACATTTTGCTTGTTATTATCTTTATCTTTTGTCATAAATTTTCTTAATGATATTTAAAATGTAAAAGGTGTTGTCAAAAAATGTTGTGTATCATAGTTTTATAAGAAATAATTTCGCATGTTAACAAAATAGTTAAGTAGTATCATAAAATGATTTTCAATTTGTACATGGTTGTATATTGTTGCTTTTTTTTTACAATGCATGAAAGCTGAAATTCTATCATTCATAAGGATAAGACCTTTAAATCAAATTGCCAAAAACATTAGAAGATAATATAGCATTCAAGTAACAATAGTTAAGAAATGAATTAAGGCTTACATAAAAGATAATCCTAATATACTTAGAATATCTAAAGATTTGTGTTTGATAAAACATATCGATCGAATAGAGATTTAACGTGACTTATCCGTCTAATCGAAGCAATACTCTTCTTGATCAAGAGTATCCACATAAAATCAACGAACAACAGCATTAAACAGTTGACGACAATGAAAATAAACGAAAATCAAATGGAAGAAACCATTTATTGAAGGAAAAAGCTAATATATATGAGTAAAGAAAAGATTATTAATTTTAGGTCAAGAAAGATAAAAATAAAAAAAAATTGACCCATTTCTACTTGAAGTGGCAAAACGAAAGAAATTAGGGTTTTCATGGGGAGGAAATGGCTAGTTCTTTACATTGGTTGTATATTGAGATTTAATAAGCTGACTTTAGTGTAATAATAATTTTAAGTGAATATGGGACTCCACTTTTATGGCATGACTAGAGGCATAGGATGTCCAGTGAGGGTCCACTTTTTTTAAAACTATAACCTTTACACTTACATATTCATATGTGTTAAACAATTAACATGTGCGATACGTGCTTGACCAGTTACAAATATAAATACAAGCTCAGAATGTGGAAATGTTCAACATCTGATATTTACATTGGTTACAAAATTTCATATACAAAATGGGCCTAAGGTCTTCCGATTGTTTATGGATGTGTGGCCTTTGGCTGTGATGTGGATTGCCCTAGTTCTCTGTTTTCGTATGCATGCTACGGATTGAACACGTGCTAAACTGCGCTTAGTGGGAATATGACTTCTATTAGAGTCACCACACTTCTATAAAAATGCATATCACACATACTATGATTAGATTACTATCATTTCTCATATATACTTATATATCAGTTCCATTTCTTATCCATCATCCATATACTTTCATGTCAACTGTATTTTACTTCTTGTTCTTATGCTTGTATGTTCTATATTCAAAGTTTAGTAGTGAGCCTGAGCTCGGGCTCAGAGCTTGGGCTCATTTCAGCTCGGCTCAGAACTATTTCGTAAGCCCTAACAAGCCCAGCTTGAGCCTAAAATTAGAGCTTGTTTCTTGCGAATGGGGCGAGCGACGAGCCCAGCGAAGACTGGCTTGAGCTTATCATAAATGGCGTCGTTTAACTTTTTTTTTTTTTAATAACTTATCGGTGCCGTGGCGTCGTTTTACGCGCAATGAAAAATAAAACCTAAACTAAAAGTGGCTCGCTCTCCGGTCTCCCCATCGTCGTCCCACATAGGACCTTTGCATTGGAATGCGAGTGATCCAGGCCACCTTTATCTACCCTAGTCGTCCCGACTTCCTCTCTCCCCGAAACAGCGGCGTAGTGCGACTATCTCATTTAAATCGGTTGCCTCTCTCAGACGGCGTCATTTGCATCTCAACCTTTCTCCCTGCGTGTATTAAATCATCTGGTTTTCTAAACCATTTTCGTCGAATCCTTTTCTGATACAATCATTCAAAGGTATTCTCTCAGTTTAATCCATTTTAAGGTGATGCCCGATAATATACTCACGAAATGGCGAAAAGAATTATACTGCACTCCAGTCTTGCAGTAAGTAGAGAATTCGATCTTGTTTGCATGATCTTCCTCCTATTGCAATCAAGTTATCTGCAACAACTTTGATTTTTAGAGATATTGAGTCATACTTATTCCTCATTTCTTTTGTTTTACATGTGGAAAGCAGGTTGCATAATCTGAGCCTTAAGTGCTGAGAAAATTTTTCTAGGGCTTTCGGATCTTTAATGCGGAGTTTCAAGTCCAGAATGTGCAATCACTCCGCCATCCAGGGCGAATGAATCTGACCCATTCTGGCCCGATTTCGTCGTCGCCACATGTTGTATTTTAGTTTATATTTTCTAGATCACCAAGAAAAGCGTGGAGGAGCGGGAATCTTGTCGTAGATAATCTCTTGAGACAATTGGCGATAATGATATTAATTGTTAGCACACTAGCGTGGCGGGGTTGGCACCCTTCGGTGAGTGCCTCGGAGAGAAGAAAATCGAGAGAAAATGGAATACCTTACAAAGCTGGTGGAGAAATTGCTTCTCACCCAAAAACTGCCTTCAAAATTTGCCTGATTTAGGCAAAAAAGCAGTTTACACTAATTTGTGTAATCTTCATAAGCTTGGAGATATCAAGTAATTTTACGGTAGGTTTAATGATGTATGTTTGGAAGGATTCAACTTATGTTGTGCGGTGGTGCTTAGTGCATTACAGTGTTCGGGGTAGTAGAGTGTTGAGGGTAGTAGAAGTGTTGTGCTTCATATCGAAATTCGATGTTTGTGAGAAAATACTAAATTTAAAATTCCTGATTGATCGATAGATACATATTTGTGAGCCATCCAAGGACTCCACCCAGGAGACCCACTTGTGTGCACCTGGCATGGAATTGGAATTGAAAGTTTAAACAACAATTGCAATGCTTTATTAATGTTAAAGTTCCACTTCCCCCCGGGTTCAAGTCCTGTCACCAGCTTTTAAATTTTCCTTTTTTCCCCTCTCTTCTACCGAAAATTTTCCAAAACTTTCAATTTATGAGGTTAATTTCACTCCCTTTGCCCGTGAAACACAATTAAGCCTTGCTTACAATGCTTTGACTTTTTAGAGATCATTAGCCATCAATTAAGCTGTCCAGTTCATACAAATCCTGGCTGGGTGCAGAGAAGGTTGAGTATGCATAGTTGCATTTAAGGGTACAATTCATCAGCGCACTACTTTAGGATGTGTTCTTATTTTACTACTTGTTAACATAAATGCAGGTTGGGTAAGACCTTAAGAGATATAGATGGTTGAAAGTCAATAAGTGGTCATCCTGTATTTATTGGCCCAAATCTCAATTGCATGGAATGTAGGCAAATAAAAGACTTTTTTCCGATCAAGCATAATAAGAATATCACATTGCTCTAGCATCAACTCAACTTATGTAGTTAGATTATTGAAAGTGTTAGGATATTAGGATTAAGTTCTCTACTGGTTGGGGTGTGGCAACTTTGGAGGAGCATTCTTGCCACCTGATCCCATTATGAATTCTCAAATTAAGCATGTGGAAACAGATTTTCATTTTATATGGGAAAAATCCTATGGGATCTAACTGTCAAAAACATTTCAACAATTAATTCGATCAGATATTTTCACCAAGTGCGTAAGCGATTTTATCTTCTATGAAAGGTCCTATAAGGATACCCTAACATCCAAACACCTGCGATAGCGCCATTCTCTCATTTTTCTCTCATTTTTTCTCTTGTAGCCCTATTTTCCCTCAAGCAGGAAGGGTAATTTCTCGGTTATATACGCTTATCCCTATGTTTTAATGGTGACATAATAGTGAATTATCATCTCGATTTTTTATGCTTGGTAAGTTAAAAAAAGGTCGACCAAATATTATTTGATCAAAGCTCGCATAAGCTCGGGCTCGGGCTCGAGCTCGAGCTAAATAACAGGCCTAAAGCATTTGGGGCTCGGGCTCGGGCTCGAGCTCGGCTTAAAATAAACAAGCCCAGGCTCAAATGTTCAAAGCTCAGCTCGGCTCGGCTCGTTTACACCCCTAACTATCATCACATAGCAGTGCTATGCTTCTCATATCATGTCATATATTCTCTACATTTCCTTTGCATATACTTGTCATTTCTTTTATGTTTCATGTCTGCATAAACCTTAGAAGTGGATACAGGAAACCATGAGGGCATGAAGGTGCTGTTATCATTGTGTGGACAATGTACTATGCGAATAATATGATGCGGTATCATCCTTTGTATGAGCGATGACCATCCATATGAGTGCCGACCAATATGATACGAAGGTATCATCCTTGTATGAGCCGGTGACCATTCATGATGCGGGCCCAGCAGGTGACCAGGGCCACACAGTCAAGCGGGATCTATGTCGTCGACAAACGTGGCGAATATGCGTATATGTATGCTGCGGCAAGCGTTTTTCCACCCCAACCAAGCATGCCCATCTATCCCTCACGAGGTTCTAAGCGGAACCAATCCTTTGTGTATTTTATGTGCTGTTATATCGTATTCTAGAATAATTATTGTTGTCGGTAATCATATGTGATATATACATACAATAATTTATTCATATCTTTTCATTTTCATATCTCATTGCAGCCATAAATAACTAAGCCATACCATGTATGCTTATAGTTATTTATGGTCATAATAAACATTCCTAATACAAATAACTATGGTTACCTGTACTGCCTACTGTTTTCCGTGTTTCTGGAACTAATATGAGTTCCAATCTTATCAAGCTATCTATTGATGGATTCTTGACTCAATGGGCTTTCCATAGAGTCCAAGAACACCCAAATCGGAGTTCAAGCGAAGGGTTATGACCTTAAGTTGGAGTCATCTTTGTGATCAGTCTTGACGAAATGACACGGGTGACAGGCTGAGCTGTCATGGACAGAGCTCGCTCTAAAACCTCAGTCTGACATCTACTATCCTCCTCAGGAATGATATTCTTGACTCAATGGGCTTTCCATAGAGTCGAGAACCTCAAATCGGAGTTCAAGCGAAGAGTTATGACCTTAGTTGGAGGTGCGATAAGTCTTGACGAGCTGGCTGGTGACGAGCTGGTTGTCATGGACGAGCTCACTCTAACATCGGGTGGCATCTACTATCCTTAGGCGTAGATGTATTCTTGACTCAATGGGCTTTCCATAGGTCAGACACTGAATCGGAGTTCAAGCGAAGGTTATGACCTTAGAAGTTGGAGGTCATCTTGCTTGATCAACCTTGACAGTGACCTTGAGATTTGCTCTTGAAGTGACGAAACCTTGTTTAGCGAGCTTGTTTGACAGAGTCTTGTTTAGCGAAACCTTTGTTTGACAATGCATTTATTGCGAAGTCTTGTTTGATGATCTTGTTTGTGAGTCTTGTTTGGCGATCTTGTTTGATGGCGAGTCTTGTTTGATGGCGAGTCTTGTTTGGCGAGCCTTTATTTGACGACCTCTGTTTGACGACCTCTATTTGATGACCTCTATTTGACGACCCCTTCCCCATTTGACTGTTCAGAGTAAAAAGACCATAACTTGGTCTACAGGAGTCCGAATTGAGAAATTCAAAAGCCTAACATCAAGTTCATTGATGTGGCTACAATTTCACAGAAGGACTTACTTCTTAATTCCCTGTATTTCTGACCCAAAAATCCGTTCTAAGATCCGGCTCACATATAGGCGACAATAGGGAATTTTACGAGTTCAACTTACTAACTTAAGCCCTTCTCGAAACACATATTTAGGAGCCTTAAAGCTCTTCTTTACTCAACCCTACAAGAAATGAGTTTAGGAGTTTCCAAACCCAAACCATACACAAAACAAGGGTTCCAAACCATGTATCTAACTGTTCTAGACCAAAACTAGATTTCCATTACATTAACTTACATACATACTCATATTCCATACAACCCAAGACATGTATCCGTACACCTAGTTTACATACATATTCATGGTTCCATACTTTTCTATACCCAAATCATAGGTCCATACAAAACCATATTTCTATCTCATTTTAGTAGTTCCATACAAACCATATATCCATACCGAATTAAAATTACTGTGATCTGCTTTCTTCTTTTTCTTCTTAGCTCTTTTCTCTTCTTATGTATTTGCTCTCCTTTCCAGACGAAATGAGATATTTCTTTTGGTGCTTTATCGCTTCTTGATCTTATCATTTTTATTTTACTTTGCTCCTCCAACTCTTATAATATTTACAAATCAATTTATAATATTTACAATAGCCTCAAATCTTCTTTATTATTTGTAATTTAACTTATGCATATTTCTACTTTTGTTTTTATCTTTATTTCATTCCGAATAAATATACCTTTACGTTTATTATACCCAAAACATGTTATAAAACTGTTAGGGTATAATTTGGGGTGTTACAATACTAGACTTTTAAACCCACATGAAACATATTTAGCCCAAATCCCATAAATTTAATCTTTCTAAATATAATTGTCAAAGTAAGTAACTATTGATTTTATAACTTAATAATTAAAGTCGATTTTACGATCAATTCTTTGTACATTTAGGATTTTTTTTTTTCATTTGGTACTAAATTTATGGTAGCACTTAGATACTTTCAATATTTGAATATATTGACGGAAATTTGAAAGGGCATATTTTGCAGCTGAGTCACATTAAAGTAGAGGAAGAATTGCACAAAAAAAAAAAAAAAAAAAAATTAAACCAGTTCATTAGATTTCACCGCCAAGAATCGTATTCCTAAAATCAAATTATTAGAAGAAAAAATATTTTGGTTACAATATATTTTTATCTTAGATAACAATCACTAATAATTTTTATGGAACCTAGATTTAACTAAATTAGAAAAAAAAGGTTGTTCACTTTTCTTTATATAGACTTTTATACTTTTTCTTTTTCTTTTTCTTTTTTGTGAAAAGAAAGATTTTTTGTGACAATCCAAATTCAGGGATCCACGTGGACAATGTCGAAATCATTCCAGCGAATTCCTATGTATTTTGAGGTGACCAGATCTACAGTAGCTGTTATGTCTCATTTATCGGGATCCATATTTTAAAAAAATTTGGACAGAGTCTTCTTTGTTCGGGAAGCTCTACCCAACATACGACTTATGTATAGCAATCTGATATTAACTCATTCGGTGTCTCGAAAAGTATTCTTGACCCATAGGGTCTATCGTCCCGTATCACTCGATATACTTTGTCCCAGCTTTAGGGATTCGTTCATTCATTTAAATCTAAAATGAAAATAAAGCGGCTTAATTACAATCCATAAAAATACGATCACAACCCTCTTTACCATATTTACATGCAGGCTATTTATACAATGGTCGAAAGATTTAATTACAATTCTTTTGCATAAAATACTTTTTATAAAAGTATTATCGAGCCCAGTGTTGACCTTAGCCGCGAATCACGACCTCGTCGGAGCGCCGTCTCCCTGTACACCCCATGTATCTGAAAGAGGGTCCCACAACAGGGTGAGCAATGTTTGATAGAAAAATTCTTCTACAATGGCTACTCACCGCCTAAATGGACATGAAATTGTGTACATCAAAACATCAAACCATATTTTATATAAATAATGTAATCCTATATGAAATGTTTTGTGTCATGTATAGATGAGACTCCTCATGCTCACAGCCTTGCAGAGTCTGACCAGACTCCTCACACCTGCGCAAGTGTTAAAATCAATTATTGGTGTTTTCGCGTGGCTTAAGCGAATTGGACAACCCTCCAATTTTAATTTATCCAAATCTCGTGTGTTTATTTGGGTTGCAATTTAGGGGTCTCATAGTAGGCTTGCAACGCCGACACTTTTGCGAACTTTAAATTACTTTGACAATAATATGTCTGAATAGAATAAAATTTAGGTATTTATTTCTGGGATACACCTATCTTACTTCACCTAAACACACGAAATTTATTATTATTTATTTTATCTGTGTAGTCGATTTTGGACGTTGTCCCATTTGAGCTCACCACACATTCCTGAAAGAATGGTATGAATAATAGTCACTTATGCACCCGTACACGACTCGGCATTGATGTGACCGTAAATGTAAATGCAATCATATCATTTAATGCTATGTCATGTCACATGCATAATAAGAGCTACATGCAACATTTATAAATCTCGAATAATTATATTTCCTATATATAATTTTCATTTATCACAATTTCCATGTTAATAAGCCAAGCAAGTATATATTAACATGATGTTTACACACAACATCATGTCATTTATTTTTCCAATAATAACACACAAAATAGTTCAAATCTCGGACCCATATAAAAGATGGCACCTCTTGGTCCGCACACGGTTTTGTCGTCAAATTCTTGTGATACAAAAACACACCCACAAAACCAAAGACATCGGTCTTGGGATCAAAACCAAACATCAACCCAGATCCAGGAACTGCGACTTGGTTCCAAAAATCCTATCTAGGATTGTGCAAAACAATCCCTAAAATTCAATATGAATTATCCTAAAACAATCGCAGAAGTGAACATCTTGATAAGCAATCTTGAAAGTGCAAAATATCTACACTCATTACTCAAAATTTTGAAATGAAATTCTGACATCTCACGGCCTCTAAGCAAATCACAAGTCATTAAATGACCTTTAGGGTAAAAATAACCTAAGTATGAAAATTCTCTACCTCGTGAAATTTGACGAAACTCCAAGATTTTAGTACCCACGCGTAGCTCTTGATGCGTGGACCGATTTTGCTGCACTGCTCACAACAAAAGCATATAGTCAATTTTCATAGATCTTAAGAAAAACGAAGAAATAAAAAAAATCTTTTTTCTCTCTCTTCTCTATGCTCCATGTCCCTCAGTAGTCAGTCCCTTTTTTTCCTTTTGACTTTTATGCTATGTTTTTTTAATTGGCATTATTTTTCCTTATTTATTTGTTATTTTCTCATTATTTCTTCTATTTGACACTTGACTCAATATGAACAACCGCACAAGTGTACCATATGTTATGTGATGTACCACCCGACGCTCAATATCAGCATTGAAATTCGGGCTATCTCGAGTCGACAAAGTAAACAAATTTCGCGAGGCAAATTTAACGGTGAAGTACATTTGATGTCAAAGATACAAAAAATTTGGTTTTCATATTGAAATTACCGATTTTACATTTTGAAAATTGAATTTTTCGGATTTTACTTTGATGGACATGATATGCAAAAATATTTCAAAGTATCTTTGATGGAGCAGTAACTTTAAATTATAGTGGAATGCCCTCAAATGGTCAACATGGACTCAATAGCTACCAAATAAGGAAGAAAAAGTACAACCTCATTCAAACTTGAAAAAGAAGCAAAAACAAGTGAAAATCACGTCACTCCCACAAAAACCTAAAATAATTTTAATTTAAATTCGGCCAAGTTATTATTCAAAATTACTATAATTGACTTATTATATATTTAACTAAATTATTATAAAAATAATTTAAATATTTATAAATATATCCTTATCAAAAATTTTTAAGATATTATTCAAGTGAGTATAGTGGCTAAACACCATGAGGGCATTTCAGTTATAAAATTTAAATCTCTTTATTTCGTGCATGTTTGTTTTATTTACTTGGATTGGTTACAATGTTTTAATTATTTGCAGGGTTTCTTCATTTCTATTTTCATTATTTTGCTTCTTCACAACATGTTTTACATAATCAATTACAAATATTAAATTATATGTTGAGATATAGGTCAATTTGTGAGATTTGAGTTTAATATAAATATCATACTCTTAACATATTTCCTTATAATGTCATAATTTTAAGTAAAATTGTGTTGCATGTTTTAATTTTGAGTATATATTTTAAAATATTAAAACCATAAAATTTTATAAAAAGGTCAAAATAAAATTAAATCTTGAAAAATAATTAAAATTTTATTTAAAAGAGTTTTTATTTAAAATAGTTAAAACAAAACAGTTTTTAAATTTTAAAATAAATAGATATAAAATATTGAAAGACTTTAAAGATATTTTTATATAAAAATATTTATCTTGATCACACCTACACTCAATTACATTATGAAATATGATTATTCCTTTTAACAAAATATAAAATCGAAATGATATTAGATTTGTAAATCCAAGCCTTTCCTATATTTGAATTTGAAAAATATATCTTTTTTATATAAAGACCCTTCAAAATTTTCGTCTCGAAAGGTAATTATTGATAATATACATGTGCTCCAAAGATTATATATATATATATATATATATATATATATATATATATATATATATATATATATATATATATATATATATATATATATATATATATATATATATTAATGATTGTATTATATATGTTAATGTTTGAATATGAGTCTAGTAAGCAGAAATCATTTTTATTTATTTAAAAGAGTTAACAAAAACAGTTTTAAAATTTAAAAATAAATAGATATAAAGATATTGAAAGACTTTAAAGATATTTTTTATATAAAAATATTTATCTTGATCACACCTACCATAAATATTTATATAAAAATATTTTTATATATGTAGCAGGACGATTACCTTATATAATCCTATCAATCTTTATAATCTTCTCAACCTTCCATAATTCTTTCAACCTTCTTCACATTAAAGATGGAAGTGTAATCCATGGGGATAGTTCTGTGTAGGACACACGTTACCTTATTAGTTCCTAAGTGCAATGAGTGTAATTCCTAAATTCTTATCACTTTTAACAAACATCTTTATTATTATATATATATATATATATATATATATATATATATATATATTTCCAAATTATTTTTAAATAGATGAAGATATTAATTTTAAAAGAATGAGATATTCTAAAAAAATTATATAAATAAGTCCAAAACCCTTTAAAGAAATTTATTTTTAGAGTTTATGGTTAATATTTATGAAATAAAGGAAATAAATAAATTGAAATAACCTATTTATGGAATATCGAGTACAAGAAATTGATATTTTTACTTCGAACAATAAGATCGTACCTTTACTATGAAAATAATTTAAATATTTCTAAAGATATTAATAATATCTTTTCCATTATAGAAAAATATGTAGTTAATATTTATGAAATAAAAGAAATAAATAAATTGAAATAACCTATTTATGGAATATCAGGTAAAATAAATGGATATTTTGACTTAGGAGAACAATAATATACGTGCGCTTTCTTTATCAAATAATTTAAATATTTCTAAAGATATTAATAATTTCAAATATATCATTATAGAAAAATATTTTATAAGCTATTGTCCATATTACTTAATATTTTACTTTTAGAGTTTATGGTTAATATTTATGAAATAAAAGGAAATAAATAAATTGAAATAACTTATTTATAGAATATCACATAAAAGAAATTGATATTTTTGACTTGGCAAACATGCGTACCCCTCTATCTCGCCAATGTTTGAATTAATTAGACATCCTCTATAGTGAAAGATATTAAAAATAATTCAGTTTAGGTTAGATAGTCTTCAAAAAAATAATGCCATAAAAATTCAACTCACAAGAGACAAAAAGTATGAAATGCCCAATTGGCATTTAGGTTATTTGTTTTTGTTTGAAGAAATATATTAAAAAAAGATAGCAAACGATAGGTAGAGCGAATATTTATAAATAATGAAGTTTTATTTATTTATAAATTCTTACACTTTCAAACAAACAAACTAAACCAATCCATATTTAGAAGAACATTGTTTTTTTCTTTTAAATGTTAACATGTATGGGTTAACTCTTGTTCATCCCCTAAAACTCTCCCAAACCATTTCTTTAATGTTGACATAGAGGAGAGGACTTAACTGGGATATTTAACAGTATATCAAAATATTTGTTTCAATAATCATTTTGGATGTTTGTATTTTTCATCCAATCATTTTGTGAGAAGATTAGTGGTGGGCTTTAGCCAATTAGCCCAATACAAGTTTGAATCCTCGGATCCTATGCAGGAATTCTTTTTTTTTTTTTAACTTAAGTGGGGCACCTAGAGCTAAAACCCTTGGAATTATATATAGTTGGATATGTTATATCATTCTTATATTTAGTTCATAAAAATGAATTTAAAGTTAAAAAAAAAATATCGAATTTTTATATTTGATATTATTTAAATTTTGTATAGAAATTTTCTTTTATTCTTTATTATAAATTTATTGTTTAATCAAATTTTTCTTGATTTGTGAAATAATAATTTTAAAATGAAATAATAAGTAATAATAAATAAAATTAAAATACATGGAATCCACCCATATTAATTTATCCCTATTTGTTTTCAAAAAAAAAAAAATCTATTTAGGATGAAATATACTGTATATAAAGACATACCAAAGTAATAAATAACACATCATCACTTGTCATATAAATAACTATCTTATCATAAGCAGTGAGTTGATGGTTTAGAGGATGATGAAAAGAAAAAGTGGGAGACAAAATACTGCAAAGATTCACACTTTAAGCGGCAGGATTAAATTCAGCCTTCTTCATTATTTTTTATTATTCAAATTTTTTTTAGATGATCTTCAATTAATTATAGTCCTAAGGGTAAGAAAGCTATAAGAATATTTGTAAAAATGCTTAATAGTCATTGTACTCTAAATATCATTTTATTTCCATGTATCCCATAAAAATCTTTAAAATATTCTTAATCCCAAATATTTAAAAAATCTTATGAAAAAATTAAATTACTTCATATTTCCTATGAAACACAATCTAGGACAAAATTACTTATAGAAAAAGATCTCATAGGGATGAACCCCTAGTGGTCTACTTTTCTTTCTCTTATCTGGGGATTATTTTTGTCGTTTTGACGGCCAAATCGCTTTCATCACAAATCTCTTTACATTATTTTATTTCTTAATAAAGTGGTTGTTCTTTCACAAAAGAATTTAGATTTTCAATTTATTTTTTCGTGTTTTTGTCGCCATTTTGTGTGACGTGTTTTTGTCGTCGTCTTGTGTGGTGCGTGGTTTATGTTGTCTTAGTAAGACGATTTGGATTTCGTTGTCTTGTTCTGATGGTAGATTCGACGGCAAAAGCAGTTCGATTAGACATAAATATCAATCAAATCATGGTCTTCCAATATACTATAAAGCAGAGTCATATGTATTTTAATCATCATAGAATTATCAAATGTGTAAGCTTTAAGCAATTCATTGTGTTATGAACTTGGATGTGGGCTAATTTGATTCTATGTTATATAGCTAGTTTGAATCAATAAAATTATTCTTCTTTAAAAAAAGATAGAAAATATCTGATTCTGGCTTGTGCACATTTCTTGACCTCTCGAAGACCTATAAAGCATCCTAGCAGAAGCAAAGTACATCCATTACACCCGGAGGGTTCCTCAGTTTAACTAGGCTTTTGTGATGGCACTAAAAAGCCATCTTGGCCGGTGATCAACCTCTTGATTCCCTTCTCTATACACATGTTTAAAGTTCACCATTCAACTTTAGTGACGAACTTTGCACCCTTGAATCACATTGGAAGAAATTCTCAATCTCCCTCCGGGCACTTTCCTGGCCATGCCGAGAGAGTCAACTACAATATGGGCTTTACGTCGCATATCCTAAGCCGGTTGAGCTCAGGAGGCTCATGCCTCGTTTCTTCCTCTTGTCTTGCGTATGCATGCTGCAAAGCTTCACTTCCAATCACCTTTATCAGCTCTTACAAGCCTTCCCCTTCTGTTTTACTTTCCCGCACTCTCGGAAAAGGTGGTTTAGATCTCCATTCTTCCTCTGCAGCATTGGCAGCTAGGGTTATCCTTCAAACCCCTTCTTCTCCTCTCCTCATTTGTTAGCACTTTTCCATGGTAGAGAAGCCAAATGAACGTGCGGATCTTTGGAGGAACTCTCAAATTCCAAATGCGGAGCCGTGTGTTGGATACGATTTCTAACAACCTAGATCACCATGGAAGAACACAAACATCATTTAATGGAGAAAAACACTGTAAATTACATACCTTTGGAATCCATAGATCTCTTTCTTTGTTGATGCGGAATTGATGAAGAGGCTGCGAGAGGCAGATCTCGAGATCTCGAATCTTCTCCCAAGCGACCCTTTGAGCGGCGCATGAGATTCTTGCGTCCTTTTCTCAGAAAACCTTAGAGAGAATTGTACGTATGTGATAGAAATGTATCCTTAGGGTTTGGGAGGGACTTGAGCTTTCCTTAAAATAGAGTTGCGACCACGGGCCCTCTCATAGTAGTAGGGCCGAACTACGGCCACACAAGCCCGACCAGCATGTGATTTATTTGAAATTGATAACCTCATGAATTAGACGATCTTAGTCGGTTTTAATTTCAATTAATGAAGCCCACTTAATGAAAACCTTACATTCTCCCACTTGGGCGATATTAATTGAAACAAAACTGTGTGCGCACCTTTATATTGGTCTAGAGATTTATTCTTAATGAATCCGATCCACATCAAAGTCTAGAACAACTTTGAATCATGGCGGTAATTGCATGTACTCACGCCCCTTCCATGGTCACGAGTGCTTTCAACTGCGATATGGATTCAATATGGTAGTGTGTTTAAATGGAATGATACCTCATAATGAGTGATACTTCATGTGTTATCCATTTTGTTAGTCATATTCTCTCATTAAGTGTCACAAACCTAGTGTGTCCACATAGAGAATATCCATTATAGTTCAGCGAACTGTATATATATGTTACCTTGATAGGTAACTTTACTTAATGTGTAACAAATATCTTATTGAGGCTAATGCGAGAAATGCCCCATAGCCTTTATTCAAGGTTTACACAATGCCTTGATATTTTCAACAGGTTATATGTACTATTTCGATAAACCATTCACAAATACCTTATTGAATGTAAAAGAGTTGATACATATTCAGGTAATACAAAAGCATAATGAAATTGAATTCAACTTTATTAGAGCAACATAAAGAGCTTAATAGCTCCCACTAATTCACGGTATCCGCATTACTCCACAAGCCCATGTTAATGACATGTCGTTCAAATACAAAGGGCGAAGGCCTTTAGTTAGCGGATGCCTGATCATCATCCCCTAGTTGATATGTGCTCCTTTATAGCGTCCACTTGGATTTTGAACTTTTTCCTTTATGGTCGGTGCCCGGCCTCCGTGTGTTTAGACCCGCGGGACTCTGTTGTTGTTAATAAACAATAACTGCGAGTTCTTGTCGAGAATACAAGCGCTATGGGCCTATCCACCAAAATCAAACACGGTTAACTCCTTAGTGGGTTTGGAGCCCAGAATTGCTTGAGTAGTTGCTGAAAAGCATACTGCAAACTCCGCTTTGCATGGTAGAGGATGCGATTAATTTCTGTTTCTCACTTTTCAGCGATCTGCACCTCCTGCTAACTTAAGATATAACTGGGTTGTTGACTTCTTTCATCCTGGCGATATTGAGGAGTCAGAATCTGAATACCCATTATTTGTAGGTCTGAACATGTTTGTAAATCAACATATAGTCTTTTTGTCCTCTTTAAGTACCTCGTAACCTTCTTGGCGGCCTTGATGATCATGTCACGGGTTTGGTGATCTCTGCCTAAGAAGTCTGTTACAAAAGCGATATCGGGCTAGTGCATACTTGAGGCATACATAGCCCGAGTGCTAGCATAAGATATATTCTTCATTTGGAGCTTTCTCTATATACGGAATGAGGACATTGTGATGGGCTTCGACTTATCACCTTCTGAGCAGGAGCAATTCTGGCTTGCAGGTGCATATTTGAATCTTTCTAAACACGATCAACATATGCCCTGCGAGATAAACCCGATGATGCGAAACTGATCCTATGAATCTCATTCTAGACCGGCGCCTCACCAAGGTCCTTCATATAAAGTTGTTTAATGACATCCGGCTGTCTCATCACATTAGACCAAGGTCCTTTGCCTGGCGAATATCATCCACATAAGTATTAGGAAAATGAATTTCTTCCCACTTGACCTTACCGGTATATACATTGTCTACTTTGTTCTCAACAAAACCATGAAGCAACAACAACATGAAACTTAGTACCATTGTGCGAAAGCTTGCTTGAGACCATAAATAGACTTTTTCGGTCTACATACAAGTTTTCTGAATCATTTGCCACAAAACCTTGGGTTTGTATCATATAGACTTCTTCATTAAGGTCTCCATTGAGAAGGCGATTTTAACATCCATCTGGGTGTAACTCATATCATAATGAGCAGCTAATGCCGCAGTCACTGCGAAAAGAATCTTTAGAAATTGGAGAAAAGTTGCTTCATAATTATTCCTTCTCACGAGAGTGAAACCTTTGGCTACAGTCGGCTTTAAACTTTTCAACCTTTCGCTAGAGTCCCTTTTAGTCTTATACCCATTTACGTAATGGGTCTATGACCTTCGAGGTAATTGATAAGTTCCCCGAACTCCATTATGCCTCGTAGATTGATTCATCTCTCATTGCATCGACCACGGTTACGATTGAGGAATGACGGCTTCCTCATAAGTTATTGGGTGGAATCAGGTAATATCGTAGTCTTGCTCTCCTATATAGACTAAATAGTCAGGGTGGTATTGCTGATCGTCTCCTGGTGGATCTCCCCTTCTTGGGTAAAGTAATAGCCACGATGCACTTTTGAGCCTTGATGAACTTCTTGAGATTTTGTCTCAACCACGCAGGATCCTAGATCTCAGCGGGTTGATATGGTATGTGGGAGTTTCCACGATTATTTGTATGGGAGGAGATACGAGATGCCACATTACTCAGTATTATCATCCTTAATAGTGCAGCAATGTTCTGCTCTTGGCCACATCGAACTTTCAAAAACTTAGGCACATGCATGATTCCTGATTCTTATTGCCTCCATTGGGATTATAGAACCTATATCCCTTCGAATGTTAAAGTAAGATACAAAATAACACCTAGTGGTTACGGAGTCCAAACTTACTTAATGTTGGATTATATAACTTTATACGAGGACATCCCCAAAGAGCCTTAAGATGGTTTAAGCTAGGCTTTAGCCAGTCCATAACTTCCAAAGGAGTGATGGGCGGCTTTCGTGGTACCACGATTCAAAATGTACAAAACTGTTTTCAAAGCTTCACCATAGAAAACCGGGTAAATTTGTCCTATAATCATACTCCTTACCATTTCCATAAAGTACGATTAGCCTTTCGGCTATACCATTTTGCTCGGGACTCCCGGGCATAGTAAACTGCCTTATCCTAGGAGATCCTCTAAGTATTTGTGAATGGCCCCTTAGGCATCGACATCGCCATGCTTGCCATAATACTCTCCACCTCGGTCGGATCTAACAACCTTTATGACTTTTCCCAATTGTTTCGACTTGGTCAGAAAAATCTTGAATTTTCAGAGACTCGGACTTTTCTTTAATTAAGTACAAATAACCATGAGAGTAAGTCATGTCGATAAATGTGATGAAATAAAAATTTACAAGGTTGCCACGCAAGGTCCACTTATATCGGTGTGAATGACCAGCGAGTCGGAACGCTACGATTGGGTTTTCTTTCTTATCTTGGTCATTTGCCTCTGACCAGTCACATATCTCTAAGTCATTTTTAAGAAGCAGTGGGATATTAGTCTTTATTATTAGCCTTTCTACTCTATCCTTAGGAGGATATGGCCAAGTCGTTATGCCATAATGCATAGACTCATCCTTAGGTAGTGGTCTTTTTGAAACAACCTTTAATTTGTATAAAACCACGTATATCATGGGAATAACAAGAAATCTATATAATCCAGTTGGACATATGGCCGGTACTTGACCTTATTTGAATTAGAAATATTGAAATAATATTGCTCTTAATTTCAAAGAAATAATCATATGAATCAAATGCAATCACGAAACTGAATTCCTTCCTAAAAGAAGGTACATAAATGTATCTTTCTTATCAACTTAAAACGGGAATCTAAAACTAAGATTACATCTCCCACGAACATGACTTGACCTTCTCGTTGTTTCCCACGGAGTGGATTTTGATTCATCCTTGTTTGGCTTCCTCAGTTTGCCGATCACCTTCTAGTAAGTAAAACATGATTTAGTTGCTCCATATCAAACCACCAAAAGAATGGATGGTGCTTGGATAGGTTGGATTCCTGAGCAAGTGATAAGAATCATTACTGTAAGCCACGCTTGGACATCAAGCTTTAAATTTATGCAGTCCTTCTTCATATGACCTTTCTTCTTACAAAGAAGCGGCGATCACCATCCTTTTTCAAGAATGTCTTCTTTAGACCTATATTGTCAGTTAGTAGGTAGTTTCATGAGCACCTTTATGAGTTCGACTTGAACTTCTTATTCTTCCTCTTATGGGGACTTGCAGCATATAAGGCCATATGCTCTTTCTCCTTCTTAAGCTTCTCTTCCTCTGCCACCACCCTTGCTATCAAGTCATTCTCTGACCAAGTCTCATCTTGGGAATTGTAGTTTGTCTTTATAATCCAAAAATCGGGTGGAGGTGTTCGGGAGGCTTGATGCCTGATACAAGCATCGGGAATGGTAACATTAAGAGCTTGGAGTTTAAGCCTTTAGGTCCACCATCCTTGGACATAATCTCTAACTTAATTTGTACCATCATACTTCATGTTGAAGAGCTTTTGAAGAAGTGTTCAACCTCGGCATTGGATGGAAACTCGATTTCTAGCCTCATGGCTGCCATCATCTCCTTAGCGATGTCTGGTCTACTTTGAAGACCACTTTAAGTGTTCTTGTATGGATTCTTCATTGTCGACAAGCAAATCCTATTGCTCCTCTCGAGGCGACATAGTCCATTTCTCAAATTCGATTACTAGAGGTTGTGATATCTATGAAACATCCATTGTAAAGCGCCGTATGAACATCGCGGCTCCATTCAAATTGAAAATCTCTTTCCATTCTTGAAATTCAATCGATGGGATCTCGGTGAAATGGAGTGCAGCTCCTGAAAAATTGGCGAAAAATAAAACAAAAGCGTACAATCGGCATCATGTGCGAATATATACGAGAGAATTACATACATCATCACATAATCACCTTTGGGCGAGAGAATGGCGTGTAGTTTGTACATTCTCCATGGCAATGCTATGAGAACATATTCTAATCCTTCGTGAAATCACCACCTTTGGGTGTATGAACCACTAAGATCAGTCATTTCTCATTGCATGCCATCATGTATCCCTCCATGAACTAACACATGATCACCTCCTTTGGGAGTATGACCACGTAATAAAACATGAGACATCCTGATATGGGGCGATATTTCAAATCAATCCAAGTGTGCCACTTTGGCGGTCACGGCCAATTAGATCATGAAAATCCCACTCCTTGAGGATATAAACTTTATGTATCACATTATTATATGTAATGCCAATTATATTTGTTCAATTCATTAATAGTCGATTAATTTAGAACTTACGACCTTTATGCAGTGGTATTCATGTTAGTTATATGTATTTAGAAACCATAGAGAAATACCAGAATACGTGAAAATACCTAATAACTAGGCATACATAGGGTTCTATACGCATTTTCATATATGTAAAAGCTTGAACTATCTTCAGAAGTGATATACCAAATTGTAGAGAATTTACGTCACGAATCGTAGGTATCAAAATTGCCCCGAAATGCCCTCCCCACCGCGCGCCCTGCGCCCGCCAGGAAGGTGGCGCGTGTGGCGGCAGCGATAACGCTTAGCTACGCTCGAGTGCGGGGTTGTGTTGGCCGGTCGGGTTGGCGGGTGGCGATTGACGTTGGCCGAGGTGCGGGTTTGACCGTTAGCCCGATTGTGGGTGGCGGTCGAGTTGTGGATTGGCCGGGTCGAATTGATATACATGTCGTAGGGTCGGTCGCGGGTTGGGTCAAAGGCGGCGTCATCACGCCCGCGTCGGTACGCCCGCGTTAAGCGTGCGTCGATGGCCATTGGTGAGCCGGGTCGACAAGCGGATCGGGCGGTCGGTTGGCCGGTCGATTCTTGGCCCAGGTCATGATAGCGTCATCAATGGCGTCGTGACGGATAGAAACGATCCCAGCGCGTGTCTTTGCGCGCCCGTCGTCTTCAACGTCGCGTGTTGGCGCGTGGCGTAGCGTGAAGCGCGTCTGCAGTTCCGGCGATGTACCACCACCAGATTGTGATCGTCGTCGTGAAGATTCCAAATATGTAAAAATATTTAATTTTGGATGTATAGAAAATCAGAAGTGGACGGAATGTCAGATTTTCATAAAACCGAAAAATTTTCTCCAATCCAGTATGTTTGAGTTCTAATCCGTAGTTGGCTGATACCAAGCTGATGGATACGATTTCTAACAACCTAGATCACCATGGAAGAACACAAACATCATTTAATGGAAAAGCTCTTGTAAATTACATACCTTTGGAATCCATAGATCTCTTTCTTTGTTGATGCGGATTGATGAAGAACGCGAGAAGAGCCCAGATCACCAGATCTCAGATCTTCTCGAAGCGACCCTTTGAGCGGCTTTATGAGATTCTTAGATCACTTTTCTCGAAAACCTTAGAGAGGAATTGTACGTATGTGATAGAAATGTATCCTTAGGGTTTGGGGAGGGACTTGAGCTTTGCCCAAAATGGGATTCAGACCAGGCATACCATGCTTGGTAGGGCGGACCTAAACCCACACACCGACCGACCCGTATTATGATGATTTATTAAGAATGATAACCTCACTTAATTAGACCAAATCTTAATTCAGTTTAATTCAATTAATGAAGCCCACTTAATAGAAAACCTTACCGTGTCCCGTCTTTGGTTTGATTCATTTGTGGCGGGGGACAATCTGTTGATTTTAGAGAGAATTCTCCCATTAGTTGGATAGTCCCTAACAAGAGCCCCATCCTTTCCATCCTCATTCGGTCTTACCATAATGGATTGCATTTAGCTTGGATATGAGAAGGATCATCTCAAATTAGAGAGTCCAAATTTCAACAGTTCGACTCATCGATAATTCTCACCATTTGAATGAATCATTTGAGCTCAGGTTCCTTGAGGCAAGGTTTAATAAAGGAATATCCCCTACAAATATATCTTTCAGAAAAAGTGTCCTTCGATTAGAAATCCCAGGCCTCATTCCTTTCACGATCACGTTAGAGCTTTGCCTGAGGCCGTGCCATGCATTAGAGGAATTTTGTTTCCTTATCAGTTTGTGAAGCTCTAGCTTGCCTTTCATATATTTTGCTTGTAGAACTCATTGCCCGGAGGGCTTTGCTAGTCTCCACCCAAGCTTAGTCATGAAGGCTTTGTTCATGTTTCTCATACTTGTGATAACCCTTCATTAAAGGAAGAGATGCAGTAATTCTCTAGAAACCCTAAGTATAAATAGAAAAATAATAATTTACCTTTGCTTTCTGCATAGCCTCATATAGTGATTGTAGAACTATGGAAAACCTAAGTAGTTAGCTTTAGAGTTTGAAGAAGTGATTTCAAGAGATAAGATTTTTACTTGGATCTTATTATAGTGAATCGAAAAAAGAAAAGAGATATTATTTTCGTTCTTCATTAAGGAGTTGTTTTCTTGTTCATAGAATCCCGAAAAACATATGATGTCATATCTAAGGTTGAAGAAATAATTCGAAAGGTAAGATCTTTTCCTTATTATTTCTAGAGTTCTTTTATATAGATTTTTTTTTTTAAGTTTAGATCAACCCTGAAGAAGTCATATTCATATTACACTCTCGTTCTTTAAAAATAAAATAAAATAATGGTTGGTGGTATGCATTATAAAATTAACTTTTGAGTAGAAAGAAGTTTGTGAATCAAAGAAAAATAAATAAATAAGAGAATCATTGTACAAAAAAAAAAGTAGGGGACCGCAGGTAGGGTGAGCATGGTCAGTTAACTAACTTTAATCACTTAAAGTAAGCCCAGGCCGTCGGTTTGGTTTTATTATTTATAAAAACCAAAATCTAACTATAAATATAGTTGCTTGAATCTTCAGTAACTATTTTTTGGTTAACCATATATTAGTTTTAGTTAACTTGATTAAAAAACAAATTTATAATTCGTAATTGTATATTAAAGTTCCAAATTCCAATAATTACTATAAATACAATAAAATGCAACAAAAAATGAATACATTGTTATCCAATTCATTTATAATACATCCAAAATAATATATGAAATGCATGAAATTAGATAATCATGATTTTTTAATCAATCATATGTTTTAACAACTTGATAAAAAGAAAGCTACGTCAAAATAATCATGACTATATGTTTTGATTTGAAAAGAGACTAGATAGGTCCAAAAAGAATGTCTTATATTATATATAAATATATAACCAAGAAATTTGGTGCATATTGTCTTCATGAGTTTCAAGTAAACATTAAATCAAAATAGTAATTGTATAACCAAAGAATTATTATAATAATTCATCCATAAAATTTAAGAAACTATGAATATTAAAGTGGAATTATATTGATAAAATATCAATATCACCTTCATAAGATTATTTTCATATATATATATATATATATATATATATATATATATATATATATATATGAAATTTAATTGATCTATACATAAATTTATTTTCATAATATATATTATATACATTATATTTTATAATTTTAGTATAATATTTGTATTATTTTTTTCGGTTGGTTAACCACATAGTTTTTTTGTATTTTGTAGCACAAACGAAGCGGGTGTATAAAGTAAAAGCCCAAATGAATCGATCGGTTTGGTTAACATCTCACAGTTCGGTTTTGATTTGGTTTTCGATTCGATCGGTTTTGCTTAGGGTTTCTTGCCCTTGCAGCTAGGGACCATTGTACGAAAAATAAAAACAAAAAATAAAAAATGGAAGTAGGGGACCACATTAAGAAAAACAAAACAAAAATGATACAAGTGAGAATTTTAAAGATGAAAGGTAGGTATGTAGAAAGTAGGTTGAAAAGTAAAAAATGAACGTTGACATGATTTTGATTTATGTAATTGAAAAGACAAAAAATGAATATAGTAAAAATCCAAAAGGTTCTTGTTAGGAATAATATCATCAAATATAAAAAAAAAATTATTAGGCCTAAAAACCTTCATAAAGTAGGTCTTGAAAACCTAGGTATAAGATGCCTAGGAAATTTGAGTCATGATGGATGTTTGAAAACAAAAAAATAAGAATAATGTTAGATATTCAAGATTTGTTTTAGAAAAAAAAAAACAAATATTTTAGGATAATTTTTGAAAGAAAATAATAATAAACAAGTATCATATGTTTCAAAAAGGCTAAGTTTTATAAATATATGTATTCTATAGAGTATTTGAAAGGCTATATGTATTTTTACAAGTAAATTTTTTATTAAGATTTGATAACTTATTTAGATAAGGAATATGATCAAGGTAATTATTGAGCAATTATAGGATGCAAGATATGTTAATAATACTTGTTGTCAAGTATAAGATTAAGATGATCGGTGGATAATAATATAATTTATAAAATATTATTAATAGTATTTCTTTAAAGTAAAAGATTTAGTTTAGATTAAGAATACAAATATATATATATATATATATATATATATAAGATTAGTTGTCAATACATTTGAGATGAACAATAAATAATGTTGTAGAATAAACTTTATAAATAAATAATTTTTATAAAATATTTAGAAACCCGTTAACTTTTATTATTATGGATTAGAAAGTTAAAAATAATACAAATGCTGAGAATATCAAATTATGAAAGTTTTAAGATCCCTAAACTTATAATTTTAGATAAATAATTAAGTATGATTTCCTTATTATTTTAGGGGAAATATTTCCTTGAGGTGAAATTATTAAGATTAGCTATTTCAAGGCTTCTGAGTACTCCTTTGAGGTAAGAGATATTAATACAATGTTTGCGAAAAGAAAAGATTTTCTGTGCTTTTGTGTAAATGATATTTATATAGTTTTTTTTTACAATTTTGTTCTTTTACTCTGATTAGTTTGGCCATGTTAACAAGAATAATAGTTGACACTATTATGTTATTGTCAATGAAAATAATAGTTGACATTTACATTTCTTAGTGTGTTATGTAATTGATTTGAGCCCTAGCCTCTAGGGGTTTCGGTTAAAGGTTACTAGTACTAGTAATATTTGGTTTCATCGACCTTAAAAGGAACAATTTGTGGCTAGCCACTCATTTGAAAAGCTCCATATGGTTGAGCACCATTTGATATTTGTTGACCAAAAGAAAAAAAATGCATTTTATTTTGTGATTGATATGAAGATGTTATATTCAATTTTGATACGAAATTGTTTGGATCATATTTAATATAAAATCAATTTGAAATGTTTGATGAAATTTTTTTTAATGTTCTACCATATTTGAATACAAAGGTTTTGTGGAATGAAAAATATCTCATATTTGTTATATGATTGAAACACTTTTGATGATGAGGTAATATTAGTATTTCTTATTGAGCTTTCGCTCACTCCCATTCGTTGACATCTTTTAGATTCACATTTAATTAAATGAGAGAGGTTTGCTAGGATGAGACTCATATCATTATTAGGAATATTGATTTTGAAATCCGTTATGGACCTTGGTCGGTTAATGAATTTAAGTTCATTTGGATTATTTGTTCTCAGAGTTGATTAGAAGGATATGAATATGTCTTTGGACATTAGATCCATGAATGCAATTGGAGCATTCGTTGATCCGAAAGGCATCACAGTGAACTTGAAATGCCCATATCGCTTTCTAAACGTCGTCTTAGGGATATCCACCTCTCTAACTCTTAACTGATGGTATGTAAGACCCGAGAAAATTCAAATTTTCTAAAAAAGGGCAAAATCGTAATTTCGGTAAAAATCCAAAATTTTCTAGATCTCGGATGACTAAACGGATTTCACTGTTGGAATCATCTTGAAAAATCTAGCTAACACGTCGAATTTCGTCGAATTTCGTCGAATTCCGAGACAGTCGAACTTTGCTTACACGTTTTATTGCGTATCGGGTCAAATAAGCGGCACTGTTGTGACAAAAGTCACATATAACATGTATATGTGACACTATATTTGCATGAGTAGAGAGATGATGGAAATGGACAGTAGAGATAGTGTCATGTCCAATCTGAAGAAGGGACATAGATGTCGTTTTAAATTTGTTAATAATAATGAGATGAGAATAGTTGTGTACCGGTGAAAGAAATTCAAAACCCAGCGTGCGAGGGAGATGCAATAGGGTGGGTGATTTTCTAGAGAGAGGGGTCACTTCTCCCCAGATTTTGAGCGATAAGTGAGTCGAATTCTTCGGAGGCAGAAGGAAGAGTCGTTCACGGCGAGAGGAGACAGCAGCGTGGAGCCTTGGGTTTAGGGAGTTTCGACAAAATCAGTGAGTGGGGTTTTAATCCTACTTGAAGTTACATTTGTTAAAGTGTTTTTATAATGTTTCGGTTAGTTTGAGGCCTTGAGTATTTGATCGGTCAAAACTTGGAAGTAGAAATGTGAAATATTTTTAGAAATCATTTGGAACGATGCGTGACCTTGCAATTTGTTTTTGGGTGTTTTGAGTTGGAAATTGTTGAATAAATTGTATTGTAGTGTGTATAAAGTAGGAAATAGTATGAATTTGGGTTCCTGATATGGAATCGGTGTTTGGTGAGTTGTTTGTGAGTAACGAGGAGTTCTTGTTCATGTGAATAGTATTCACGAATTAATTTTGTGAGAAATTGTGTATGGTTGAGTAATTCAAATTGAATTGCTCGTGTTTGTTAAATTAGCCCATGTGAGCTAATTCTTGGTGTGATTGATGGTGAATGTGCATAACATGTTTTATGTGCTTTAATTATGTTAATATATATACATGTTTTTATATATTAGCATGTGTGGTATAAATTTGTGTTGAAATGACATACTGCATTTCATATGCACCGGGGTAACCTAGAAGTTAGGTGGTGTGTGCATGACATGAAAAAATTGAAAGAGAAACGAAAACGTTTTTGAAAGGAATTTCACATGATGAATTTCCGGAGAATGGGGTTGGGAGACGGTCCAACTGATCATTTCGGATGAGGACCATGACTGTTTCGGAAGGTTATCCAACACATTCGCAGGGTGGCTCCATATTTTACGATACTTGATTATATAGTTTGAAAACAACGAATTGTTTTGAAAAAGGTGTTTTCTGCATGCATGGAGCAGCGAGTGTGAGGAGTCGAGTGAGGCTTCGGGACGTGGGTTAGTCATTTAGACATTCAAGTAGGATCATAATTTTCTTGAATGTGTTTGCTGGAGCATTGCATATGCACTTAGGTGGAGAGTAACCCGCTTAGGGTGATTCCCTTCTTGAGTGTCTCTGTCGAGGGATATTATTTTCGAGTACGGGCGTTAGAGACGGCTCTTCTTAGAGATCGATTTTGAAGAAAGCCTAGTTGTGGCTTTGGTTTTAATTGGATACATGTATTAGAATGTTTTAAACTTTTAATATATGTTGTATAAGAGTAAATTATTAACTATTGAAACTATGGTATATAGTTAGTGTATTTTGATGAGCATTGGTATATGGGCCTAAGTGGCCATTTGTACTTATATTGGATTGTTTGGAGACGGGTTTGTATATGGGTAGAGGCTCTCGACAAAGGGACTACACTGATTTGTGAGAGATGTAGGGTCACGGAGCATTCCACAGTGTTCTTTCGGGTTGACGGATAGTCAAGCAGGACCCCGGGTTTAGGGGCGTCACATGGTAGCAGTCACGGAGATGCTATCTTGGAGTAGACTCTCAGCTGATCAAACAAATCATCAATCCGCGGAAAAGGGTACCTATTCTTGATAGTAGCCCTATTCAACTACCGATAATCTATATACAACCAAATATTCTTGTCCCTCTTCTTGGCAAATCGGCAAGACACCACTAGGTGAAGTGCCGATCCTAATGAAACCTATGTCTAACAATTCACATAGTGGACGCCCAGGCTCCTGCCTTCGGCAAGCGTCGTGCGAGTCATAGAGATAGAGCGATATACCAAAGTGCCTTCCGATAATAGAAATCATCCTTATACGAAGGTAATCTCGGTAGTTCATCCGAAAAGACATCTTTGTACTCAAAGTCTCGGATTGTGGTGTGAAGGTAAATTGTTGTTGGGCTTGAACACATAACTTCTATTACCCTAAAATTTGCACATCTTCTACTTGATACACTTGATTTGTCACTATTGGGCTCTAAGTCTGAATATAAGCTGAATCTCCCATGGAAGGACTTTTGAGAGCTCATTTGACTCAGCTTTGCTTTGATATGGTGTCGGTGTGCCTCGAGAGCTAAAAACTATCAGAAGTTTGAGCACTCACCTTGTTTCTTCCTCTTGATCTCTTTGGGGCCTGGTAGTTGAATTTCTTGGCTAATTATTCCAACAACTCATGTGCCTCTTGTGTTGTTTTTCTCATGATCTATCATCCAGATGCTACATTAATAGTAGTTCTAGATGCATATGTCACTCAATTATAGAAAATCTGGACTTAAGATGAAAGTTCAAAACCGTGTTGTGGGCATCTTCTCAATAATTCCTTAAATCTATCCTAAGCATTAAATAGTGTCACAGATTCTCCTTGTCGAAAATGAATAATTTCAGCTCTAAGCCAAGATGTGAGTGAAGGAGGGAAATTTTTTTTGTTAAGAATACTTCCTTCAAATGTTTCAAGTCTCGATAGATCCTTGGGAAGGCATTGATACCATGATCGTCTTGTCCTTGACGAAAATGGGAATAAGCTCATTTTTATCATCATGTGGCACTCCATTAATTTACTGACTATATTAGCTAGTTCCCGAAAATAGGCTAAGTGCATTCGGATCCTCGGAAGTACCAAGGCCCGATGTTGTTGAACCATAGAGATAGAGTGGAGCTGTTGAAATTATTGAGCATCTATAAGTACTTGATCACCTGAATAGTTATCATTGATGGTGGGCTTCTAGATTTCAACCATTCTATGTTGTGGATTTCCCCCTTCATTTCTATATTTCTGACTTTCATCCATGACTATCTCTTCTATTCGCTTTGTCTTTTTCAAACTTCTCAAAGTTCTCTCTCAATTTAGTATCAAGAGGGTAGAGGTGCTCAAAATCGCCTTCTATGCATGTAAGCAATTATGAAAATTCTAATCACAAACAAACTTATGTAAACAAATATGCAATCAAATACATAGAATAATAAAAGAAATATGCACAAATATAAAGATTTTGCTCAAAGTAGCAAACTTTTTACCCAAATATCAATCCAAACACCAAACTGTACTTTCCCCCGACAATCTAATGCCAAAACTTGTTAGGCTTCAATGCGTTGTATAAAAATAATGTTTAAATACCGCAAGTGCACGGACTACTGCTGCCGCTAATAAAGCGGTTGGGTTTAAATTTAAAAACTCCGGATATCAACCCCTGGGAAAAATGGGTTTTGGTGTGAGGACTAAGTACCTCGCTAATGGATTTTCACCATTTCAAGAGAGATAAAATGATTGAGGACAAAAGATTTAAAAACTAAGGTAAAACTAAACAAAAAGGGACGATCAATTATCATTCACTAGAATTGGGTTAATTTCAAAGAAAGTAATTAGATGGAAGGATACTAGGGTCAAATTGTTTCCATTGATGCATATTAATTCATATTCATTAAGAGAAAATACACTTGTACTTTTCTAAGAGAAAGAGTATGAGGCTCTACCTCCCGACTCCCCCTCTATTTCTCACACCAACCCCTATTAAACGACCTACTCAGTTCATCTCGGCGGTTAAATATGATAATTTTCTAAGGAAACTTTTCCCTTAGGCACCCTATTGGTCACCGCTAAGTCCAAGGCCAATAGGGCCAAATCCTGAACTACTGAAGAGAATTGGTCACCGCTAAGCTCGTTCACTCCTACATAATGCTGGGAATAAAAAATTGATGTTTTCTTATAATAAAACCTTACTTAAAACAAACATTTCTAATTTCCAAACTTTTGATTATGTTAAGTTTGATTACCACACTGAATCCATGATAGAATGAGTTCTTGTCAAGGCCTGGGTTAAATTCCAAATTTTTTGCTCACTATGGAAACCCTAGGATAAAACACATTCACAATTTAGGTCTTAGGTGCATTTCCCAACATAAATCAAATAGAAGAAACCATAATATTCTCATATTTACATCAACACAAGTATAAATTCACAAAAATGTTCTAAAAACACTACAAGGAAAAAGTTCATCAATGACGCGCTCACAATGTCATTGAAGAGTTTCAATGACACTTCCCTAAAGCATCATGGTGTAGACTGTCATTGTATATGTTTAGATTACAATCATTACTCATTTTAAGCGCTATCCTTATATCATCATATATTTCCAATCTAATATCTTAACTATGACACTTATATGAGCGTGATTTGCTTCTCTATATGTTCATATTTTTAGGAACCATGACACTCATTACAAGTGTCATCATCTTTTCTCATATTAAAAATTCTATTTACATTAATTTCATCTGTAGTTATAACCTATAATATAATATCATAATTATTGGAATGTACACATAATATGAAAGTCAGACACAAGAAAAACTATATCGTAAGTCATACTTTGGATATGAAAAAAAGCTACGCATATATACATTGATCCAAAATTACTTTTATATTTCCAAAGTTTTATAGATTCTATGAGTAAGAGCACAAAAATGTTATTCAATTTGTTTGCAGCGGAGGATCTTGTATCGGGAGAGCGCTAAGCCCATCAAAAATCACCATTATAAGCCTTCTATTCCTGCTCAGTGGTTGCAGATAGAAATCCAAAGAAGCAACAATGGTAGGAGTAGAAAAGGTCCACCAAATTTCTTGATAGACTTGTTTGTTGGGCCAAAAGTTGCTTTTCCAAGTCAGTAGGATTACTGAAAAATGCAAATATCAACCACAATGTGGCCATATTTAGTTGATATAGTTCTCTAACATATATATTTTTAGAAACAAATATAAGAGAAAATGCTTGAAGAGAAATCACTCACAGATGGAGAAAGCATTCAATTGAGTACAACTACTGCATGATCAGGGAGTTCTCTTTGGGACTACCAAATAGGATACATGATCAAGGAGTTCTCTTTGGGACTCCACTGAACAGATGTTGAAGAGCATTGAGTTCTCGAACAACTTCGCGGAGGAAACACTTGGTCAATTGTCCAAATTCTCCCGAGTTTCATCTTTCACATTATGGCCAATTAGTGCTTTACCTGTATGCTGAATTTGGTCCAAAATTGCATTCTTCAAGTACCTGAAATGCTATGACATGGCTTTGAACCCAAAAAATATGTATGGAGAATCATTTTGAAGCCCAACAACAGTTTCAAAGGATGCAACTACAGATTTACTCCACTGCATAATATAGCTTATATCTCCGAAACCTAAGGGAGATGAAGTGAAACAAAATTACACGTATCTAAATCTCTTTAAAGGAATTGGAAACTTTCTCTCAGACGATATGGGCCAAATGAGGTTATGAGGTAAAATATCAATGCCTTATCTTTGAAATATCCAAATTTTCTCAAATAAACTATAAATAGGAACTGGGGTGGGCACTCAAATGCCTAAATAACATGTTTTGATTGATAATTGATTAACTTATTGATATGTATTAATATGGATGCTTCAAGAAATGTGTTTTGACACAATCCAATACTAGAAGTGCTCTTTCAAAAAAAAAGACGTTAATATCTAATAGACCCAAAATTTTGTATACATTAATTATTCATCGAACTTACATAATCAATTTTTTTCTTATGCTTAAGTGATCTTATATAGAATGGGAAACAATCAAAAAGATCTCTTATTATGCCAAAAATAGTTAAGCGTTAAAAACTAAACCGACTGTAGTAGTCAAAATATAATGGAAATAGCAATCTCCACTACAAAAAAAAACATATTCAATGACGCTTAAAAAGCGTCAAGAATGACATTCCATGTCGCTTATCGAAAGTGTCATCCGCATAAATTAAATCTATGACATTTTCATAAAACGTCAACATTAATAAGCCATCAAACTTTGTCTTTCTTCAAATCTGACACTTTCTTAAAGCCATATCCGGTTTCATCATCTCATTTTTTGAAGTTATATAAAGCGTCAAGATCCAAGATTCTATTCCATAAAGGACTCAAATGTCTTACTTTTCCTTTTTTTTGATATCAATGGTAAATACATAAAATAAGTCAAAATCTCTTATAAAGTTAATAACAAATTAAGTTAAGATAAATAATCCAGACCAAATTGAAAAGATCCTTTAACATCAATGCATAGCTTATAACTCCTCACAATGGCAAAATCTAGTCAATACAAAATAGCTATGTTCCGTGCAAAGATAATTAAAACAGAATATCATCGTAGATGAGGCAGAATCGAAAAGTTCTTGTTCCAACTTTCCAGAAGAGTTTACCAGCCACCTAACAATCTTTACCCTATCCACTTTGAATTCGTATTTGAAGGTCTCTTAGGGCAAGAAGGGACACTAGGTCACCCTTTTCATTCTGTCAAACCATGGCATTCCAATCTGAAATATTCAAGAAGACAAACGATCAGAAGATTTAGAACTGAAAAATTAAGCCTAGAAGGTGGAATAAAAAAAAAAGAAAATTAATCTTTGCTCTACTTGTTTGATACCATGCTTGTGGTTTTGCTACATTTTCTATTAACAACCGCTTGTGAGCTTAACAAATAACGGTGCCTCTTTCCGCCGGGAGTTCCTTTCATCTAGAGCACAAGGATGCAATTATCTAAATAGGTAGGGATACGATGGTAGAGATTTTTTAGTTCCTTAGATTTGGCTACACCTCGCTTTTGAAAATTTTTCTACATCCATAAATTAGAATTATTTTGAAAATATTTAAACCCTAAATCTCATATTAATCGAAAGCTTCTTACATAAACACGTGTATATCACTAAACTTACTTGAGTAAACACCCCAAAAATCCAAAATTCCCATTCATAATCCATTTTACCGTCAAAGTCCATTCTCAAATACTCCCTAATATGCGCCTGATTGAGCACAACAATCTCGTTATGATCCAACTTACTAGAATCCTAAGTTTACTTTGTTGCAATCCCAAACCCCAAACGCACATCCAACATGGAAAACACCCCAAACCCATCACCCACCAAAAGGTTCTCCATAATCCTCCCCAACCCACCTTTCAAAACATGATTTCAGTATAAGAACTACATCTCCGATGTGGGCTTAAGTCAAACCTTGTGCTTGGCATTTATAGCTAATAGATTTATCTACCATAGACAGAGGTAGAGAGATAAAAGTTATCGCTTTGATGAACTTGCCGACAAAGTGCCTAACGAGATCAAATTGCCTCGGCTAATGCTATGCCCACTGACCAACGACTCGCCTCACGTAGCAGACCCCCCCCCCCCCCCTCCGATTCTTCGACTGCGGCTCAAACTCCAGCCTCCTACCATAACCCTCCGATCAAGGGTTGGGTGCTCAACTCCACACCTGTGATTAAGGATTCTAAAATAATCATGTTCTCGTTTGGATTAATTATAAAAATCATTCATCTTGGAACACCGATTCCCTTGATCGCCATGTAATTAATTGATTAAGAACTAGGAAAAAAACCCTAAGTCTAACCCTAAAATTCGACGATCTAACAAGAAAGAGAACTTAGAGACAACCAAATAATCAACGACAAAAAAAAAAAAAAAAAAAGAGCAGTTTGAGAAACCATGCTTGCCTCATTCTCTTCTCTAGGAAAATCACAAATCGTAAAAAATGACTCATCGAAGATTGATCAAAGAGCAAAGCCATGGAGAAGAGGGAAATGGCAAAAGGAAACCCTCTTTGGCAGTGACGGGCCTACATTTAGTCGCGCCATTTGCAACCCGTGCTCTTCTCGCTCAATCTCGCGGGAGAGGATGAGACAGCAATTGGGGTTATTAGCTGAAGCCCCTCTATAATCAACCCAAGTTTGCATTATCCACAATCGAAACCCTAGAAATCCCCCACATTGCTGGGCCTCATCTTCGGGCCGGTAGAATCTGCCAACAAACTGGCGTGAGGAATCTGAGGAGTTTGGCCACAATCACAACCCATTTTTCATCGGGGCTTCCACGTGAGGAGTGTCCTCCAATGTATGAGCCAGAGAAGTCGCTCCCATTTTCCCTTGTTGGCTTTGGTATGAATATGGGGTTTGAGATTGTGAACATCGGGTTTGGGGAGCAGGTTTTAAAGAGGGATATTTATACCCATAATTCATCAAACACTTTAAAAGCGCCATCGTAAAGAATTTGTGGTATGACGCTTTGAATAAGTGTCATGGTGTATCAAACAATATTTAAATAAGTCATAGAAGCGTCATAAACTAAAAAATTTAGTAAAGTAAACAATGACATCTCTAATGAGCATCATGAATCTCACATCCAAATCTAAATAATGTCACTTTTTAAAAAGCGTCATGAATCAAGTGTCATTATTTTTATTTTTTGTAGTAGTGAAATTATATAAATCAAGCATCAATTTCAACAACCAACCCTAGAGGATGATTAGCCACTCATTAGAACCCATAAATCCATTAATGTCATGTCTATTACAACTATAATAAAGCGGGAATGAGAAGAGTTTCAAAGTAGGGATATAAAACATATTAGAGATGGTGGTAAAAACCCTCCAAACTTCATCCAAATTGTAAGAGATCCTTAGTGAGCTGGAATTCCTCAAATCATCTCCGAATCCAAAGTAAAGAATGCTCAAAATTGAAACCCTAATTTGGTTCAAGAAGAAGAAGAAAGGAGAAAACCCTAAAATAGAAGTGTTCTTCTCTCAAAATCTGAATTTTCAATCATTAGAAAATTGTGGTTATATACAACTTCGAGAAATGACCAAAATGGCCTAAAATAGAAAGGTTGAGCTGCATGTGCCTAACTTTGGTTGTCTCGAGCCGATGGAAACGCTAAGTTGTCTTGACAAAAATGGTTGTTACAGATATCGCTGGTGTTACTTCAAACCTTCAAATGGTTGTCGCAACAAGAAGTCCGATATCGCAACATATCAGTACTTGAGCTTTTGAATCTTCACTTGTTATCGGACATTAATTTACTGCTTTTCGCGACATATTAGTGTTATCGCCTTCCTGATCTTGCTGGTTGTCACCCATTAAATCTTAATCAAGGTTTATTGATAACAAAGGAGCCCAGCTGATCCATAAGCTGCTTGTTGCAACAACGACTCGCATCAAATAACTTATTTCCAATTTTGGTTGTGCCACGTTCCATTTACACGCTTTGCTTCATAATTGCAAAACATGAGTATAGAAGGGATTTAGCCTTACAATTTGATTCACTTCTACCCTGAGGCACGAATTGAGCATCAGGTAGCTGCATAACATGCATGTAATATTATGCTTCTCAAAGCAAAAAGAGATTCACACTTAACAAATACCCCTAAACCTATCATTTTGCTTGTCCTCAAGTAAAGAGACAACAATATTTCCCTTTATTTGAACTTAAAACATGATAAACTATTGTAAGGAGATTCGCGATGTTTGCCTCGGGGATTAAACTTTCACCAAACATAGAAGAAGACTTCAAGGAGAATATTTTTAAAGTGATGAGTTAACCATAAAACTAAAACATATTTAACTATGTCCTTTATGTGTGTGATCGTACTCCATATAGCTAATCTCAAATTAAATTGAATTAGGTGAACTTGAATGAGGCAAGGATCTCACACTCACATGGCGATCCCATGCTAGTGAGTGTACAAGACTCCATAGGCTTGTTGTGGGTACACCATTCGTCAATGCAGATAATTCACAACTTCGAGGGCCAATGGGGGAGATTGTTGGATATTTTCAATACCACATGGGCCCATATATGAAAATATTAAATATGTTCATGCAATCAATTTTAATTAAGCCTAACTAAAGTGATATAATCTGGAATTAAAGCACTGGGCTTAAGGGTATATCGTCATGTAAATTAATGTGGACACATTAGAATATTTCTAATTTGACGAAATAAATTAGAAATATCAAATCTAGTATGACTAGGTATAAATATTAGGTTATGGTCCCCAATTCATACCGTGAAAGAACCCTAGTTCTTCTTCTTCTCTGCATCCCCATCACTAGATGAGAGACAAACTCGCCACAGCGCCCATATTTCGACCGTAAAATCTAACCCGTAAATTCGACAACTTCCGACACGAACACACGCTCGTGACGCCCAAAACCCGGGGGTCCCATCGGTCAATGTCAACTCATGGAAACCTGTAGTAAAGCCCCCCCCCTCCCTCCTCCTATATCATGAAACCCATACATGAGTAAAATGACCCAATATGGCCCATCATCCATGCTCGTCCATACAGTTACAAAACTATACATTTCTATGGATCCAAGAGTTATTACATCACTCTTAATACAAAACATATATTAAAACTAGTTCGTTCTAATATATACACAAAACATGAATCAAGGCCATTGTCCCATTTCTCATCATAATCTCAAGATCTATGAGCCGTCCCGCTAGGACTCCTCCTTCCCCAGACCTAAAAGTGGTCCACGACTGGGAGAGCTAACGCCCAAGAGAGATAAATCCCACAAAGTACCCCAACCAGTGCACATGCAACCATCATTCTCTCAGTCAAACCAACAACCACCCAGCGCATACATGTTGTCCTATCATAAAAATAAAAAAATCCTCATGCATGTATGAGACGCATACTCATATGCCCCATGTACTCCGGTCAATCCGACCCACTCACTCCAAACGGCGCTAATGGGAAATCAATACCAGGCCGGCCCCGATCCCATCTCACAAAAACTGTAGTTCAGATATTTATTTAATCGTTATTTTCGGGCAATGTGAATCTCCGGTCTCACTTGTCTGGGCAAAAGAACTTCGGCGTGTCTCACCGCGGTCTCTTACACCGACATTTTTTGGGCCACCATGGATACGCCGTTTCAACCGTGTTTTCAGCTTTTCACCCGAGAGGGGTAGTGTCTATCCCCTACTTGCTCACGCCTCATTCACTATTCATTTCCTTCATTTTCATTTAACACTGTGATCTGACTGGACTTCTCATTCCATTCTAAGCCCACACGATTCGGAAGATCAATCAGCGTGCCAAATCTAAAGACATGTACACACACCTATGCATGTAGCGTTGTTATCAAGACACCCACTGCGATGCAATTTGTGCCACGCCCATCAACCCATAATTTGCAATGTAACAAATTACCCTATGCCTGACATTCTACACCAGACACTATGTGTGTTATGAACACTCATGTCTGGGTACAATAACATTTCATATATTCAGTCTCAACATCAACATACATGCAAATATCATGTTAATATTCAATATTCAACCGCGACATCAGTTACATACATGCACTACATCTTTTCTATCATTCGCTTCATTCCCGCTGCCAACACACGGCCCAAGGTTGCATAAAGGAACATAAATTCCAACCATTATTGAAAAGTAATGTCATAATTATATTCCCGCCGAGACGTATATGTCGGGCCATACGTACCCCAATGCATATAATTATTTCATCTTTGCGACACATATATCATATAATTCACATATTGGGCATGTTATTCAATTTATGGCACAGCCACATATTAGTCATTCTTTCAAGTTACAATCCCGCTTACAAGCTAATATGGGAAATACACCTTGACTTAGTCCAGAAGTCCAGTTTTTAAATACCACACAAAACATCCAAGACGGCTCCCTCAAAGAAGGCAGAACCCTAAGCATTTCTGCATACTGTAAACCATTTCCAAAAATGTGTTCTAACCTTAACCTGGCAATTCTCAATTGATCACCCAACCTAATGTTCAGCCTTCAACAGCTACAATTTTATTCTATTAAATTCTAGACTCAATGAGCTCCGTAGCATCTAAGAATCGTGCAAACTGGTAGGCAGGAAAAGGTAAGCTCTGACGGTTGCGGTCTTCCGGGGCGATGCCAATCTGGCCAAGGGTGTGCTAAACTGGGCACACCCCCCGTGGCCATTCTCGCTTCGGGATTTTGCTGTCCCATAACACAATATTCTGCTTTCTACATCCCAAAACCCCTTGAAACCGGTCTTTTTACCATCACACGAATCACAAATGAAACCACACAACATAAATTCCATTTAAAAATGGATCGAAACCCAGAGGGCATTACACGGTCTCCTAGGCAAAATACCTGCAGTAGGAGGAAACCTCCACTTGCATGCTAGCCCGAGTTCTTCCATCCTGGTCTGCCATCGCGCAACATCATTCCCTTCCTTTTCCTTTCTTTTCCTCTCTTCTCCCCGTCTTCCTTTCTTCTCTTTCTTCTTCCCTTTTCTTTTCTTTTCTTCCCTTTCTCCTTTCCTTTCCTCACTCTTCTCTTTCCCTCTCCTCCCTTTCTCTTCTTCCCCTTCCCCCCTTCCTTCCTTCCTACGCCTCTCCCACCTAAACTCGAATCTTGCCTCGCCCCAAACCCACGGAACTCCCCATATTTGATAGGTTTCTGTAAAATTATGCATTAGCACACATGACATGTCATGTGTCCTACATGCATAGCCCTCGCTATATCAGACCTATGGCTTTCCATGTGTCACTCACATGGCTCAATATGTGTGCTCACCCACATGGCTCGCCATGTGTCCCGCCACACTCATTGCCTTGAACACTATTTTTAATTCTCACCTGCCTTAATCCAACTTAAAATTCTGGGCTGAGTGCCAGATTTCATGAGAGTATTCCAACAAAGGGGTAATCCATTTTGTCATCCGAGATTCAGAAAAATTACAACCCTTTCTCCGACTATCTGATAAATTACCTGCCGCTCTTTTTTTAAAAAAAATTTAAATTTTAAAATTTTCATGGGTTTTACACTCATTATACAAAATTTTTATATCTCTTGAATTAAATGGGTAGAAGCATGATTATTTAGGGTTTGCCTATTATACATGATTCAGGTCTAGTATTTTTGGATTTATGATATTGTTAGACTAGAAACATGTGGTTAGGCAACTAAGAATTCTTGACATTATTATGTTATTTCCCTCTTAATTAAATAAGAAAAAAATAAATATTTAAACTTGTCGGAACCTCATAGACCCCTTCCTCTCTTATTCACATTAGTATGATATTGTCCACTTTGGGCCTAAACCCTCATAGTTTTATTTTTGGGCTTTTCCCGCAAAAGGTCTCATACTAATTGATTGTTTTCCATGTTTATATACTAATCAGTCTTCTCATTCCTGACCAATGTAGAACATTATGAGACTTTAGGTGCATACCCAACAAAACTTTACTCCACCATGGATATGGGATGGAGTAATAAATATCACTCTTCTCTTCCTATCTAAGGGATATTACAACAACATTACCCCTCCCTTACCCTCATTTGACTATAATTTCTGACAACTATTTTTAAACATTATTTTAAATTTAGTTTCACAACAATTTTTCATAAGTCTTTTGTAGAAATAAAGGTCTTCGTAAATATGATCCGCTTTAAGATAAAAAAGCAAAACTTAGGAATAATTTTCTACTTTTATTTTGTAAAAACATTCTAAATTCAATTTAATGCTTCTTATTAAAATTTAAATAGTTTAATTGTAATGATATGACCCAACCATGTAAATATTGTTCATTTTGGACCAAGGGACCCCTACAATTTAAAACGCGTCTTATAGGTTTAAAAGAGCTCATACTTATATTGTATCAAGAACTCTCTCCAATATCCGATGCGGGATGTAAAAAACACCCCACATGCAGACACAATGAGGACGTTATGTCTCATGGGATTGCAGGGTCAAATGGACAAGCACCCCCTACGAGGTCGAACATAATGGACCCCCACACCAGGGTCAAGATCGATTTCTGATACAATTTGTAACAACCCGATCAAACCATATAGATATTGTTCATAGTCCCTCTTCGCTTAAAAACACGCCTATTAGATTACACACACAAAGGAGCTCATAGTTATATGGTGTCAAGAACTTTCTCTCTTATCCAATGTGGGATATGACAATAATGTTATAAATGTGAGGCAGGTATTTGGCCTGTGATTTGTTAGGGGTTGGTCGGCACTCGTAAAAAAAAATAGCTAGCTTTAGTTCCCTCCTCAGAACCAAGTTACAAGCATCGGCTTAATTCAACCTTTGATAAGGTTTGTTAGGGCTACATAAACCACTTGGTCTTCATAAGTCTAAATAAATTATTGTTTCAAAATGCCCTTGATTTTAAATAATTACTTGTTATGTCACTTTTGGATAAATAATAACTTATTTTAGATAAATTAAAATAATAAAATAAGTCTATAAATTTTAATAGTAATTTTACTTTCTTTAAATAAAAATCCTATCTATAATTTTTTTAAATATTTTAAAATTATCTAAATTTTAAAAATAAAATTTTAAATAAAATATTTGAAAATGTAAGTTAAAATTGATCAATTTTCATGTTTTTGATAGTGTCAGATTAATTTTTTAACGTTTCAAAGTGTGTGGAAATGTGTGTGTAAAATGTAAATAAAAATTGAAAGTGGAGAGGGTCACTTTCTCATGTTTTCCATGGTGTAGGGAATTAATTTCAACATTTTAAAGTGCATGCAGTGAATGTCAACGAATATGAAAGTGCATGAGATAGTTTTAACATTTTAAAGTGCACGGCGCTAGTATCAAAAAGTATGAAAGTGCAAGGAGTTGAGAATTTATTATTTCCTTGTTTTTATATGCTTTGTTCTTCCGCCAGTATAAAATGTAAGCCTTCATTTCATCGCATTTGGAATACTAGGCCAGCTCGTTGGGCAGTTTGTTGAATAGATGGGTTGCTGCTAACATATGTTGTCGGCAATGCTGGAAGTACAGAGAATTAGGTGCGTCATCTTTAGTTTTTATGCCTATAACCGTCCAATTTCTTGTTGAAGTTGTGCCACCACCACAATCCTTTTGCTCTGCTTTTCTACTTCACTTCTTGTTGAAGAACAAGACAGATACTTGATGTAGCTTTCAGTTATAAGGAAGAGCATGACTTAAATGCAGCTCTATAAAGGCTGTGTCAGTGTAGCTTTTAATTCTTACAAGGTTTTATTCAATTTTGCACAAAAGAGAGACGATAATAGTTGGAAGTCATTTGCATCACGAGAAGCTATTATCAGAGGTTGTAGAGCAGTAGAGCAATTTTGGGCTGATGTGGAATATACTTGTAACAATTCCATGATGGAGACGCGATGAGCCTCTGGCGATCGTTGACTCCACAATGGTATACTGGAGTGGGTTCTGGCGTAATGCGGTCCCTTAATGGAAGACATAGGCGCTACTTTAGAAAGCCGAGAGAATGAAGAAATTGCAACTTAGGGGCTACAAGTCTCTCACGCCTATAAAATGAGTGCAAGAATATCAAGCAAAGGACAATCAATCAACCAAAACAACTAATCAATCAATCTAATCAATCAAACAAACCAAATCATCAACTCAACAAATCGACCAATGTCAATTCACTTTTAGCAGATCATGGCTTTTCAATAAGCTTTCAGCAATTTTCCGCATTCTATTTCCTAATTTTATTTCGTTCATTAATCTTCTTCCAGCATAGTATTATTTTCTTCTTCTTCTCTTCTTCTTTATATTGAAATCCAATGTTTCTTTCAACAATTTTAGCACTATATTTCCAAGTTTCAGTCAAGTCTATTAATTTTTCAACATTGTGTTATTTTATTTCTTCCTAGGGAGATCTAACATTTTTTTTTAGCATTAATTCGTTCATTATTTCCATTCAGTGTTTTCTACTTTAATTATGAGGAACTGTCAAGGGAACCGGGGAGTTTACATAACCTAATTCTGAAGCTCAATCTATTTGTGTCATCATTCCAGCTTGAAAACACTTTAATTTCCCGATACATGCCCACATGTTTATATATATAGGCTTCTGTATGTTTCGTGTGAGATTAAAAAATCACCACAATTCCTTGATAACCATCCTCAATAATTCAACCATGCAAATGGGAGGAATTTGTTTAAGAATAGAAAAATTAATTAGCTGAAAATTTCATAGAGGTGAGTGATTTTAAAGTGCTGAGATATAATTTTAGGTTGGAGTATGATTAGAAAAATTTAATAGCGTTTCATTTTCTAAAAATTTATCATAAAATGATATTGATTAGGTGAGCTGTTTTTAAAATAAAATTTATTAAATCTTAGATTTTATGTTTTTATCAACGTCCCTTCAAAAAATAAAGTTTTTATCAAGGTATGAAAATTTTAATTGAGACTTTATATAATACATGCATGACATATTGTTATAAAATGTAACATTTCTATTTCTTATTGTAAATAATTTAATAAAATATCACGCTTTGTCAAATATATGTGAAAAAGAAGGAAACTTATAAATGTATAAAGCCCTACAAAAACAATCATCTCCTCGCTCACTCCTGTATCCTAGGGTTCTACTGATATTCAAATCATTTTTATATTTATGCGACATATTAATATTGTCTAGCTGTCTAAATATAATGTTTTTGTTATAAATGTTTTTTGTATATTAATCTATAAAGTAATTAAAAAAAATTAAAAGTGTTATCTAAATTTCATTAGTAATGTTTTTTGGTATTAAAAGTAATTTTCCTTAGTAATTTTTTTTTTCATTTCTAGTATTTTTCTCGAAGTTTCAAACAGTCTTAGAATTTTCCTTTTTCCTAGCACTTTCCAAGTTCTAAATGAAGCTTTGCGTTCCAAATGAAGCCTAAGTAAAATGTCTTGAAAATCAATAAGTATAACCTTAATCTAATGGCTTAACAACCCTTTTTCTCATCAGACTTCCTAGCCTGTTTCCATGCATGTGTGATCACCAAAACTTCTCATAAGCACATCTCATTCGAAAGTTCTAAACATTTTGTGTACTTCCTAAACACTTTCACACCTTTAAAAGTGACTGAATGTTGAGGTTAGACTTTTGGTTGATGAAATCAAATTGTCAAAGAAATAACCATTTTCATCTTTGTTGCATGTATGAAGAAAAGGAACTAATCCATTATTTAACTCCCACAACCCATATATTTCTAGGAACTAACATCAAGGCCATCAAACCAATAACTGGCAGTAACAAACGTCCATATAAAAGTTCACCTTGATATATCACCTTATATAAGCTCACCATATATCACCTTCCGATCGAGGTACTAATAACTCTTTGAATATATATCATAACTTGGAAATGATAAAAATTTAACTATAGAAGTACTAACTTTTGTAAATATAACCTAATTAGCATTTTCCAAGGCAAAAACATGGTTGCCGGTTGGCACTCCGAGAGGAAAATCATCCGAATTAGAAAGGTTTGCTTGTATTTCCAATGAAAGCTTGCCAGCTTCTTGCATTGTTACCTTAAGACAATCATCGTCCATAGTACTCACTTGTCCAGCCCTTCGTTTAAGATTAATTCCTACAAGAACACATGCTCAACATCAATATACCGTGCTAATTCAAATCCAATCATGGTCAAGTACCTCTTTGTATCATCCTCGCATTAATGACTTCATCGAGTCCAGGTATTAGGACAAACTTAAGTCCGAAACGACGTAAAACGGAGATATCCTACAAATACAAAAGCATGCCATATGAGAAATTATTGAACAGAAAGAAACACATCATCCAAATTAACACTACCTTCATTAATGCTTCCAACAGGGTGGGAATGATGGCTATTCCAGAGCCGATGACTACGACAAAGGTCTTGTCCCTATGCCTGAGATAAACATCTCCTTTATCCTCGCCTCCAGCATCATGGCCAACTCCAAGTGCTGGGTTGTGGCCTCCAAGTGAACGTTTGTATGAAAACTTGCGTTCCACCCTAGATACCCATTTGTTGGGAACCTTAGGGCCTCCACTGAAGGCACCATAGCCGCCTTTAAGTGCACGATGGTCGCCTCCAAGTGAACGATGGTATGAAAACTTGCTTTCCACCCTAGATACCCATTTGCTGGGAACCTTAGGGCTGGAAGTTTGTAGGCTATATTTAGGAACAAGGCCAGGCAAGGCAAGTTTGAAGCAGGGAGGAGTAAGAGCGGCCATGGAGAGGAGAAACCCTAAGGAGTAAGGATGCTTCTCTTTCAGTACAATGGCAAACCTACAGTTTTCTCTCTCTCTCTCTCAATCAATTCTGGAAGTCTAAATCCCTCGTTATCACACATCGGCATGGCTCTTATCAGAACAGAAAACTCTTTTCTGTTTTCTCTGGTACTGTTATCTGATCCGTGGAGTAATGCCCATTACTTCACTTCCTGCCATTCCCAATCCAATGGATTGTGACACGAGGGAGGAGAGCGTGGTTATTGGTTCAGGTGGATATCTTGTTTTTGTTCTGCGTGAGTAGACTAGAGAGCAGTGGCCTAGTGCGTTATTCCTTTATTTTATTTATTTTCTGCAGGAAATGATTGAAGATAGAAAGGCTTGGAGTTGGTGGAGGCACCAAAATAAAAACCATCTTTAGTACTACGCAGCACATTCTTTCTCCAATTTCTGTGCCAAATCGGTCCCCTACTTTAACCCAAATCCTTAACTCGTTTATCCTTTTCTACTTGGAATTGAAGTTTCAGGGGAGACACAGGCAGTGGTTTTTTGTACCCTGGAATATTTTCTTGATATTTGTTCTTTATTCTTTTTGTCGTCGTACCTTTCTTTTGACTATTTAAAATATGGAAAAATAAATTCAAATTTATAAAATTATACGTATCCACTATGATTATTCCAGTACTCAGATATAAAATTCATATTTCCCATTAATGTTTTATGTATTGAGGACGCTATGTATGAATCACTGGATTGGTGAGAGAGATGGAGAGCTAATCTCCGTGGAAGAACCAGAAAAAGTCTACTGAATCACATGGAACTGAGAGAGAAAGCAATAAAAGGACATGGAGAAAAAAATAAATAAAGAGGAGTCCAAGAGTGGGCGAAGAAGAAAGCAAAAAGGTGGGGTAACAACTAACAACTCAGAGGAAAAAGAGGAGAAAGGATAAAAGAAGAAGGAGTAAAAAAAGAGGAGTGGCAGATCCAAGAGTGGGCGAGGAAGAAAGCAAAAAGGTGGCCGGGAGGTAACAACTCAGAAGAAAAAGCAGTCAAAATTCAGAAACTGAAGAGTTGTTTCAGGTTATGCAAGCAACGGGTAATAAGAGTTTAAAATTGAAAAAGGGAAACTATTCTAAATGAGACAAAATTAATTGAAAAGCCTATATATATATATATGAGATTATCTTATATGTATCAAATGTGAGAGTTTGTCTATACTCGTGAACATGTCTCAGATTTACCCAGAAACCTAAAGCTACACAGAGACAGGCAGACAGCTCCATCGGTACCAAAACAAAGACCAAAAATGACAAAAAGAAAAAATGCGACGTTCAATGCAAAGTTTCTCATCTAAAATCACTTGCTTTATCAAGTTAGAATTTCACTCTACGCGTTTTTCTATCTTGAAAATGAGGGAAAGGCTATTATTTTTACAAGAAATGATGGAAATGGAAAGGAGCAGAAAAGGTTGGAGGTGGCCGGAGGCACAGAAAAGCTCATCTTTAGCAAAACATGTACAAAGCAGCAGCAGATCGACAGGTATGAGAAAATCTTCTCTGCAGCCTCTACTTCCACTATGTCGGCCACTACTAAGCCCCAAATTACATTACATTTCTTCTCTCTCTCACTCTCAAGTTTTGGCCCCGGAATATTTTGTTGTTATTGGTTCTTTATTCTTTTGTCAAAGCTTTCTTTGAACTAATTTAAATGTGTAAAAGGTGTTGTCAAAAAAATGTAAATGGTGGGTATTATAGGTTTATAAGAAATAATTTGATATTAACAAAATAGTTATAGTATTATAAAAATGATTTTCTAATTTGTACATGTGTCATGTTAAGATTTTTTTTTTTTGACAATGAAAGCTGAAATTTCATTTGTTTTATTCATAAAAATCAAATTGTCAAAAACATTAGATATTAGAAGATAACATAGTATGCAAGTAAATAGCAAGAAGAAATGAATCAAGACTTACATAAAAGATAATCCTAATATACTTAGAATATTTAAGATTTCAGGTTTGATAAAACATATCAACGAATAGAGATTTGATGTGACTTATCCGAAGCAATGTTGTTGTTTAAATCGTCCACACAAAAATCAATGCACAAACACACATCGTAACAAGTCAATCGTAAAAATACTCAGAAAAATAAATCAAATGAAAACCATCGGATAAAAACTATTTTATTGAAGGAGAAAGCTAATATGAGTACAAGAAACAACGAGACGGCGATTTAAGTCCAAGAAAAGACAAAAAATTATCCTTGCCTACTTGGGGATGGCTCATCGAAAAAATTAGGGTTTCCATGAGGAGGGAGGGAACAGCTAGTTCTTTTACATTGGTTTGTATATTGAATTTAATAACATGACTTTGAGTGTAATATTAATCAATTTCAGTGAATATGAGGGCTCCACACCGAGACTTTTAAACCCACATGAAACATATTTGTGAATCCATAAATTTAATCTTTCTAAATATAATTGTCAAAGTAAGTAACTATTGATTTTATAACTTAAAAAAATTAAGTCGATTTTTCTAGTCGAATTAACACATTTAGGACTTTTTTTTTTCATTTGGTATACTAAATTTATGGTAGCATGACCACTTAATATTTGAATATGGCTGAGCAGAGAATTTGAAAGAACACTGTTTGCAGCCCGAGTCATTAAAGTAGAGGAAAAATTGCACAAAAAAAAAATAATAATAATAGTTAAACCAGTTCAATTAGTTTCACGCTTGAATCGTATTTCTAAAAATCAAATTATTAGAAAAAAAATACTTTGGTTACAATATATTTTTATCGAGTAGTAACAATCACTTAATAATTTTTATGGAACCACAATTTAACTAAATTAGAAAAAAAAAAAGGTTGTTCACTTTTTCTTTTATGGACTTTTATATTTTTCTTTTCTTTTTTTTGAAGCGAAAGACTTTTGTGACACCCCAAATCCCAGAGTCGGAGTGGACAATCGATCAACCGCGAAATTCCTGTGGATTTCGGGTGACCCGATACCACACTTTGTGTCCCATTTATCGGGATCCATATTTTTAAAAAAAAAAATCGGGTAGAGTCTCCTTTGTTCGGGGGTACCTGCACGACATGCGCGTATGGCTGTCTGATCATAACTCATCCCTTTATCTGTCCAAAAGAAGTATTATTGACCCATAGGGTCTATCTGTCCATATCCCCAATATACATCCCTTTATCGGGACCCATTCATTCACATTTAAATCTAAAAAATATGAAATAAAGCGGCAATTACAATCCATAAAAGTCGATCACAACCTTCTTACCATATTTACATGCGGAGCTATTTATACAATAGTCGAAAATTTTAATTACAATTCTCTTTACATAAAAATACTTTCAGGTATTGTCAAGGCCACATGTTGGCCTTCTTCTATCCACGACATCGATGGGGCGCCATCTTTACGTACACCTCATGAAGGGGTCCCCCTGATAGGGTGACAATGCGATCGAAAAATTATCTCCTGAGGGCTATTTTAGTACATAAAACATCAACCATATTTCATATAAATAATGTAATCTATATGGAATATTCCATGTCATGTATGAGATGGGACTCACTCATGCCTGGCCGGTCTAGGCCCGGAAGCTCCCTCACCTACAATGCCAAGTGTGTCGGTCGTGGTGTTTCACCCGATGACTTAAACCGATGGACAACCCTCCATTTTATTTATCAAATCTCGTGTGTTTATTTGGGTTAATTTCAGGGGTCTCATCGTGAGCTTTGCAACGTCTTGACGCTGGCGAACTTTCATCCTTTGTATCCATATGTCTGACTAAGAATAAAATTTAGGACTTTCACTCTGGGGGGATCTACCCCATCTTGCTTCACCCAAACACACGAAATTTATTATTATTATTATTTTATATAACCGCGAGTCTCGATTTTGGACGTTGTCCATTTCGAAACTCTACACATTCACGAAATGGTGAATAATAGTACTACTATACACCGCGCTGACTCGGCGTGATGTGATATGCATATGAAATGCAATCCCTTATCATTTCATGTTATGTCGTAATCACGTGCATCATCATTATACGACATTTTATAAATCTCGGATATTATGTTTCTATATAATTTTCGTTTATCACCAATTTCCATGTTTAGCTCACGTCAAGCAGTATATATTAACATGATTTTACCTGACATCATATCATTTTATTTTCCAACAGCCAACACACAAATAATAAATCTCGGACCCATATAAAAACATGGCACCTCTTGGTCCTTCACGGTTTTGTCCTTCAGTGCGTGATACAAAACACACCACAAAACCCCAGGCGTCGGTCTGGGATCAGCAAAACCGACCGATCAGGACTGCGAAGCAGTTCAAAAATCATGTGGGATTGACCAAAAACAGCCCACACAAATTCAACGTTAAATTATCACTAAAAGCGATCTGCGAAAATTGACATGTGCACGTCGAAACAATCTTGAAAATTCCTAAAAATTCCCCACTCAGATCTCAAAAATTTGGGAGCGAAATTTATGACATCTCTCACGCGGTCTCTAAGCAAATCTGGAGATCATTAAATGACCTTTAGACTAGAAATAACCAAAGTATGAAAATTCTCTACCTCATTGAAGTGACGAAACTCAAGATTTTAGTACTTACGATGTAGCTCAGTCGTGGACCGATTTGCCTTTTGCTCCGAACAAAAACCTATAGTCCGATTTTCGTAGATCTTAGAAAAAAAGAAGAAAGAAAAAAAATAATAATAAATCTTCTTCTCTCTCTTCTCCCTCTCCATGTCCCTCAGTGGTCAGATCCCCACTTTTCCTTTATGACTTTATGCTCACCTTTTTTAATTATTATTATTATTATTTCCTTATTTATTTATTTATTTATTTCATTATTTATTCTACTTGACACTTTATTCAATATGAGCAATTCACATAAGTGTATCATATGTCATGTCATGTGCCACCCGACACTCAATGTCTCGAAACGTGAAGTCGGAGCTATCTCTCAAAATCCAACATAGAAATCCGACCGAGTAACTAAATTTCTCGAGGCAGTGACGGTGAAGTCGTTTTAGATCATCAGAGATCTAGAAAAGTTACGGTTTTCAGCCAGAAATTACCGTTTACCTTTTTCATAAAAATTGGCAATTTTTCCGGGTTTTACACTTTTGATGAGGCATGATATGCAAAAATATTTCAAAATCATGCAGTGGAACAGTTAGTTTAATTTTATGACCGGAATGCTCTCAAATGGTCAACTTGTGGACTCAATATTTACCAAATAAGAAAGAAAAAGTACAACCTCATTCAAACTTGAAAAACAAAAACAAGTGAAAATCACGTCACCTCCCCACAAAAACCTAAAATAATTTTAATTTAAATTCGAGCCAAGTTATTATTCAAAATTACAATCTTATTGACTTATTATATATTTAACTAAATTATTATAAAAAATAATTTAAATATTTATAAATATATCATTATACAAAAATATTTTTAAGATATTATTCAAGTGAGTATAGTGGCCCACAAGCTTACCACTTGAGGGCATTTCGGTTCTAAATTTAAAGTCACTATTTCATTGCATGTTTTGTTTATTTACTTGGATTGAGTTGCAATATTTTAAATTATTTTGGTTTCTTCATTTCTATTTTCATTATTTTGCTTCTTCACGACATGTTTACATAATCCTAAATATTAAATTATATGTATCCAAATATGATTATCTTATACCGCAATATAGGTCAAGCATGTGAAATTTGAGTTTAATACAAATATCATATTCTTAATATTTTTCCTTATATTGTCATAATTTTAAGTAAAATTGTGTTGCATGTTTTAATTTTGAGTATATATTTTAAAATATTAAAACCATAAAATTTTATAAAAGGTCAAAAATAAAATTAAATCTTGAAAAATAATTAAAATTTTATTTAAAGAGTGTTTTTTATTTAAAATAAGTTAACAAAAACAGTTTTAAATTTAAAAAATAAATAGATATAAAGATATTGAGAAAGATTTTAAAGATATTTTTATATAAAAATATTTATCTTGATCACACCTACCTCCAATTACATTATGAAATATGATTATTCCTTTTAACAAAATATAAAATCGAGAAATGATATTAGATTTGTAAATCAACCTTTCTATCTTTGAATTTAGAAAAATATATCTTTTTTATATAAAAGACCCTTCAAAATTTTCGTGCGAAGGTAGTATTGATAATATACACGTGCTTAAAGATTATATATATATATATATATATATATATATTAATGATTGTGTTATATATGTTAATGTTTTGAATATGAGTCTAGCAAAAAAACAAAATCATTTTTTTTTATTTAAAAGGGACTAACAAAAACAGTTTTAAAATTTTCCAAAATAAATAGATATAAAGATATTGAAAGACTTTAAATATATTTTTATATAAAAATATTTATCGATGCACAACTACCTGATCATTACATTATGAAATATGATTATTCCTTTTAGCAGTATAGTAAATAGTAATGATTGTAAATCAACATTTCCTAAATTTGAATTTGAAAAATATATCTTTTTATATAAGACCTTCAAAAAATTTTCGTCACGAAAAGATAATTACATTGATAATAACACACATGCTCAGATTTTATATACCTGCCATATATATATATATATATATATATATATATATATATATTAATGATTGCAAATCCTCTTATATATATTAATGATTGCATTATATATGTTAATGTTTTGGGAATCTGTGAGTCTAGCCAAAAGCAAAATCATTTTTTATTAAAAGATTCAACAAGGCTCAGTTTTAATTTTAAAAATAAAATGAAAATCATAAGGATAAAACTTTAATATATTTTTATATAAAAATATTTATCTTGATCACACCACGATCAATTACATTATGAAATATGATTATTCAGCATAAAAATATATAAAATGAAATGATATTAGATTTGTAAATCAACATTTCCTAAATTTGAATTTGAAAAATATATCTTTTTTATATAAAGACCCTATATATATATATATATATATATATATATATTATAATGATTACTTTATATATGTTAATGTTTTGAATATGAGTCTAGCAAAAAAACAAAAGCATAAATATATATTAGTGATGACTTTATATATGCTAATGTATTGAACACGAGTCTTGCAAAAAAACAAAATCATAAATTCATCTAATGTGTTTGTGTACACTTACTAGATTTAAAGCCGAAAGAGCCGAAAAGGCAAAGTACTAATTAGAAACTAATAAAACAAAAGTTCAAACGAAATGCTTATGAGTCAAGTCCATCTCGAAAAAATTTCGACAATGCACCATCGACAGAGCCATCTACTGTATGAACCGGAACTCCTCCAAGGGTTGCTGTATTTAGTGCATGACCCAGAAGATTTCGTGTATGATTGGGTTAAGACATAAACGAGCTTCTACTGCTTTAAGGTCAAAGGCATGATGTGGCTAACCTGATATATTGCAATATATAAAAGTAAAAAAGTGTAACAAAAAAGTTTCCCAAATAATAAAAAAGCAAAAAAAAATTACATACTCATGATACAAAATTTCTCCGGAAAGGTGAAAAGCACATCGGCTTAAGAAAGTACCATGGCGAAATTAAGATCATTAGCGGTGGGTAGCATCCAGTTTTGTAACCGCCGGTTTACTCCATGAGGGGGTAGTAATTTTCTGCAAAGCAAAAATAAGAGCTAGTCTAAGTCGTTCTGTCGACAAAATAAACTAATTGAGATGAAACTTATCATTGAAACCCACCTCGGGTACAATATAGTTACCGGTGGCAAGCGACCTACGGTATCATTCGAAGAAGAGCGGCACGTATATCTGGCCGATGCCTTGGCAACTTCTCCCAATGCTAACTTCACACAAGTAGGTTTGTCAATGATTATTGATGGTGTATCATACTTGGGCATAAATCTACAACATGTCAGCCATAATGTTCGGTTAATCCGATCAATGGCGAAAAGTGGTAATCACTTACCACTCGGTACAAGCCATGGCCAGCTAGGGTGGTCGGTTCGGGGATGAGGACAAACTTAAGTCCCGAAGCCATGAGAGGAAGAATATCTTTGAAATTTACAAATAAATGATAATGGGTAAAATCTTAAAACAAAAAACACATGCAAACTACAAATATGAGATGCATACCTTCGATGTTTTCATCAGTGGGGTTAGGCTACTAAAGCGTAGACGTCACCACAACAAATGTCGGAGCCGCTGTTTTTGAGAAGGCGCCTCTATCTCTAAGAGGCAACCGTCGTTGCCCTTTGCCAGCACTTGATTGCACCTTAAGTTTGTTTATTAACACTTCAGTGCCTTAGCTAAAAACTTGGTTCACCTACAGCCTCAGTTTGTGAGAGAAACACTTTGCATTTTGCCAAGTTTGCGAGCTATGTTATTGGGGAAGGGAGGGACAAATGAGCCGCCATTTGAAGCAGGAAGAACGAGGCAAGTTTGCATGAAACTTGAAGGAGTTAGAGCGACCATGGCCGGGGAGAGGGGAGAAGCTTCTTTAACAAGTTGGAGTCATATGTTAGAAAGTGGGTTTATGTAAAAGTAGGGAGTATCACGTGACTTGAGATGAGGGTTTCACTTCAACAATGGGTGTGAGATTTTATTATAATCCTCTAAATCTTCCATAATCCTTTCAACCTTTTCTCTTAAAAAAGGCAGATGCATAGTTTTATATATGTAACGGACACGATTACCTTATATAATCCTCTCAATCTTCCATAATCTTCTCAACCTTCCATAATTCAACAAACCACTTCTTCACATTAAAAGATGAGTATGGCTCATGGGGATAGTTCTGTGTGTAACAGGACACCGTTTTATATTACAGTTCTAAATTATGTGGAGATGTAATTCCTAAATTATTATCATACAACAAACATATTATTATTATTAATATATATATATATATATATATATATCAAGTATTTTAAATAGATGAAGATATTAATATTAAAAGAATGAGATGTATTCTAAAAAAGGTAAATAAAATAAGTCAAAAGCTTAGATGTTATTTAAGAATTTGTTTTAGAGTTTATGGTTATATTTAGGAAATAAAGGAAATAAATAAATTGAAATAACCTATTTATGGAATATCGAATTTACAGAAATTGATATTTTTTTACTTTCAAACAATAAAGATACGTACCTTTACTATGAAAATAATTTAAGAAATATTTCTAAAGATATTAACTTAATATCTTCATTATGAAAAACATGGTTAATATTTATGAAATAAAGGAAATAAATAAATTGAAATAACCTATTAATGGAATATCAGGTAAAATAAATGGATATTTTTGACTTTGCCAAACAATATACGTACCTTTACTATCAAAATAATTTAAATATTTCTAAAGATATTAATAATTTCAAATATATCATTATAGAAAAATATTTTCTAAGCTATTGTCCATATTACTTAATATTTTACTTTTAGAGTTTATGGTTAATATTTATGAAATAAATAATTGAAATAACTTATTTATAGAATATCAAGTAAAGAAATTGATATTTTGACTTGCCAAACATACGTACCCCTACAATACTTGATGTTTGAATTAATTGAACATCTGATTTTGTCTGTAATGAATTTTTGTCTTTGCTATATTTAATAAGCGTGCGGAAGGGTGGCTATATTAAAAAAATAATTCAGTTTAGGTTCGGAGAAATAGTCTTAAAAGCAAAATATCTGTAAAATTGACCCATTGAACAAAGGAAGTATGAAATGCTAGGATTTTGGCATTTGATTTTATTTGTTTGTTTGAGAGAAATATATTAAAAAAGATAACCAAAAGCAATGGGTAAGAACAAATGACTATAAATAATGAAGTTTTATTTATTTATAAATCCTTCCACACTTTCAAACAAACCATTGTTTTTTCTTTTAAATGTTAACATGTATGGGTTTCAAACAAATTTTAATTTTTATTACGAATGAAAGGGCTTTTAGTTCTCTTGACCCATTTGTGGTTGGGACATATGTCCTAACATACTGGCTTAATGGGCTATCTTTGGGCCACCCTGAGCTCAAGCAAACTGAAATTGGTATCGGAAAAGCCCAAGCCCAGTTCATGGTTCCCAGGACGCTCTAATAAAATCATGTGCTAAAAATGGAATCTGGTCCAACCACATGTCGTAGTGTAGTGGATAACCAGTAGTACTTTCCTCCACGTGGGATAACATCTGATTCAGAAAAATCTTACTAGGTGGAACAAGATGGACCCAACACGGACACAGGGTTATTATTCACTCCCATTGGCCGATCAAACCCCCTGCAAGCACATCTCAGCGTTCATCCCTACAATCTCTAAACCATTTCTTTAATGTTGACAGAGAGGAGAGGACTTAACCGGGATATTTTACAGTATATCAAAAATGTTTGTTTCAATAATCATTTTAGATGTTTTACTTTCAATTAAATAAATAATGTTTTGGCTGTTTTTATGTTTTTTAAAATAGAAAAATATAATATAGATTATTCATATAAAAATCATAATGTAAATCATTCTCTATAAAAATAAAATTATTGTGTTACGTTTTAACGTTTGGTTGTATTAACTATATTGTGTGTTATTAAAAATAGTATTAAATTAAACTTTAAAGATTTTACATTAATCCCTAATAAATCCCAATATTTTATATAAAAGTGTCAACCGATTTGTAATTGTAGTTCTTGCATTCAGTCTCCAGTCCTGTTGGTATATAATAACTTAGATTCTGGCTGAAGTTCTATAATATGAGCATTTTTGATTGCAGCTCAATTTTCCTTATGTATAGAGTCGCTTTTAGTTGAGAGACTCAATCCTAAATACAATTATAGAATCAATTTTTTTTTAGTTGAGACCTTGATTAAATAAAATGTATAGAATCACTTTTGGTTGAGTACAAATCACAGAAATGTGTATATGTCAGCTTTTAGTTGAGGCCTTAATAAATATCGCCATTATGGGTAAAGCTTGGACAGGTTGGGGACTCAAATCACAAAATCTGCATTGCATAGTCAGCTTGGTTGAGGCAATCATATGTCGCAGCTGCGGGGTAAGCATAAGTTCTTGTTTCGATCAAATAATGAAGCTAAAGCTCTTATAGCTGGATGAAATGCCAGCATGAAGTCTGATCGTATTCTCTCTGCGCCATTCTACGGGAGAATGGCGAAGCCACGATTGTCTGTCTCTCTCTCAGTCATTTCTCCATGTTGTTGATGAGGAAAAAGCCGTGTATTTTTACAAGAAATGATGTAAATGGAAAGAAGCAGAAAAGCTTAGAGGTGGCGGAGGCACAAAAAAGCTCATCTTTAATTAACATGTACTACAGCGTGACGAGATGAAGATTGTGAGAAAATCTTCTATGCCGATCTGCTTTCCACTAATAGAGCCACTCACAGCCGAGAAGCTAATTATTGCATTATCTACTCTCACTCTCTCAGGTTTTACTGAAATATTTTGCATTGTTGTGGTTCTTTATTATTTTTTGTCATAACTTTCAACAATTATTTAAAATGTAAAAGGTGTTTTAAATAAAAGTAAGAGTGGGTATCATAGTTTATAGAAATAATTTCGCATGTTAACAAAAATAGTTAAGTAGTATCATAAAAATGATTTTCTAATTTTACTTTGTGGTTCACGTATATTGGGTTTTTTTTTTACAATGCATGAAAGCTGAAATTTCGGTGATTCGTAGGATAAGGCGGCGAGAGAAATCAAATTGCCAAAAACATTAGAAGATAACATAGTATCCAAGTAAATAGCAAGAAGAAATGAATTAAGGCTTACATAAAAGATAATCCTAATATACTTAGAATATCTAAGATTTCAGGTTTGATAAAACATATCGACGAATAGAGATTTAACGTGACTTATCCGTCTAATCGAAGCAATACTGCCGTCAAAATTATCCACATAAAAATCAGCGAACAACCGTAGCATCGTATGAGTTGGCGACCGAAATATAGAAAATAAAGGAAAAATCAAATGGAAAAACCATTTTGTGAGAGGAAAAAACTAATATATGAGTAAAAGAAGATTGATAATTTTAGGTCGAGAAGAACCAAAAGCAAAAAGAGTGACCGCATTTGAGGATGAGAAAAAGCGAGAACGAAAAGAAATTGGGGTTTTCATGGGAAGCGAGCCTAGTTCTTTACATTGGTTGTATATTGAGATTTAATAGCATGACTTTGAGTGTAATATTAATAATTTGGTGAACTCATGGGACTCCATACAGCAGCGCCCCAACTTCGGCATAGAAATATTCAGTGATACTTTTTTAAAACTTATAACCTTTACACTTACATATTCATATAATGTTAAACAATTAACTTGTATTACATTACGCGCGGCGGATTACAAATATAAATCTGAAGTTCGAATATGGAAATAATTCAACATCTACAATATTTACATTGATTTACAAAAATTTCATATATAAAATAGACCTAAAGGTCTTCCGGTGGAGCACCTATGGATGTGTGATGTGACTATTTAGTGTGGATTACTTAGTTCCTCTGTTTGCCTCTTATGCCATACACGATTGAACACCGGGTGCTAAGCTTTGCGAGTGGGAATATGACTTCTATTAAGAGTCACCACACTTCTATAAAAATGCATATGCCAATATAACGTTCTGATTCTTATCATTTCTCATATCTATATATACTTATCACAACAGTTCCATTTCCAACTATCATGTCTCTTGCTCATGTCGCTTCAATATTTTCTTCTTGTTCTTTATGCGTATACTATCGTTAGGGCGAGGTAGTGAGCCCACGAGCTGGGAGGGCTCGGGCTTGGGCTCGACTCAGCTAAAATAGGAAGCTTGGCTCAGAATTGCTAACAAGCAACAGGCTAGCGAGTAAACTTGTTTCTTAACGGGCGGGCGAGCTCACCGGCAAAGGCCCCGACCGGGAGGCCCCCAAGCGAGCTATCATAAAGCTTGACGTCGTTTAGCTTTTGTAGGTATCGTAAGCGGCGTGGTTTGCTACGCATCTGAAAATAAAACCACTAAACTAAAAGAGTCGCTCACTCTCCGATCTCCCCATCGTCGTCCCCACTCCCGGACCAGGCGGAATGTAGTCGTCCGACCACTTTATCTACCACAGTCGTCCCGACTTCCTCTCCCCAGGCCGGCGGCGCGTGGGCTATCTCGACTGAATCGATTTGCCTCTCGACGGCGTCGTACGCATCTCGACCTTTTCTCCCTGGCGTGACGTGGCCGTTGCGCTCATCACGATTTCTCGGCTCCATTTCGGTCGAATCGCCGCTCTAATGCAATCATTCAGTGTTCTCACCGTTTAATCCATTTAATTGATGCCCGATAATACTCACGAAATGACGAAATTATCACTCGCTCAAGTCTTACGATATAGTAAATTGGAATCTGTTTTCGTGATATTTTCTCTAATTGCAATCAGTTATCATAACAACTTAGTTTTAGCGAAGTATTCAGTCATATATTCTCATTCTTCAACTTTTATAGTGAAAGCGGAGGTTTGCATGATACGACCTTAGAGGCTGAAATTTTCTAGAACTCCATTTGGTGTACTTAGTTAATCGTGCAATCCTCCTTACGTCGGGGCGAATAAAGATCGATAAGGATATAGAAATGGGTCGAGCATTTCACTCGCCCATTGAGAGCGGGTGTGATTGGTGCCATGTCCATATCCTTCCATGCTTGTGAAGCCAAAGCTCAACTTAGTTAGGTCGAGCATGGAGTGAAAAAACGGAAACCCATACGACCGATTAAACCATATCTACAAATAAAGGATGATAGAATATTCCTTAGAGGCGTCTATCGAGAGTCATTATAAAAGAAAGGAAAAGCATCAAAAAGCTTAGTTAGTTGAATATATACGATAAGGAAGGAGGATTCTTTCCCGAAATAAACTCCATTGACTAATCCATTGCTAAATCTATGGATGACTACGTGAGAAACCGATCCTCGAAAGGGAAGAACCCACAATCATCGTCCAAATTGGATGAGAGACCCCCGCATTACAAATACAAGACCGCTCGACGCTAAAAGGTGCGCGATACTATGTCTAACATTCTCTCTTTCCTCTCAGAAAGAATCTGACTTAGGCATCGGAGCGGCCCCAGGCGAAGCCCTCGCCGGCCCTTCTTCCTTATGGTTCTTCTTGCAGGAACGTGCCGCATCGAGCACGCGAATCAAACATTGCGGCGCTCTACCCACGGCCAAGCGATTCGGCATCCTCGATTCGGCTACTAGTAGTCTTGGTCGACCAGCGACCCCTTGCGCTCCGGCCAGTTCGGTTGAAAAGCGAGGCATCATCGATTAGCGTAGATACGTGAACATTTGTTCTTACATACATATAAGCGATTTCTGGATTCGCGATGGTATCCGACTAGGAACACGGCGAGAACCCGCTGTCTGGTCTGCGGGGTACGGAGATGCGAGCGAATGAGGCCACTAGGGCCCGGCGCGAAGCGTCGGGCGAAACCTGAAAGCGAAGTGTAAGCACTCCGCCTCGAATCAAGCAACGATAGAGGAGATAGAACAACTCGCAGACAAATACAACCCCAGAAGAAGCGACGGACTCGGGAAGGTCCGCAAATGTTCCTCGCGCGAGCCCGACACGGTATGGTATTCCCGAAATACCGAAGCGAGCGGAGATCTAGTCCCGACCGGGGGGCACGACTCACAGATCCCCTGTAGGGGAAGGAAGCCGGCAGTGAAGGACGAAGCGCATTAAGCAGCATCATCCCTCACCGGTGCAAAGAAGCGGAGACATGGGGCAGGTTCGAGGACCTCCAGCAAAGGCCGGCCCGTGTGGGGAGGTAGTTAAAGGGGCGCACCCCAGACTATGGATACCACTGGTGCAACAAACGAGAATCACCTTTCACCCACGGTGTTGGAAGCTACCCGCTCCCAGGCCCAGTCGAGATCACCTGAAGCGAGCGTTCGATGGCGTCAAGGATCGATGAACCATCTCAATACCTATAAGAATCAAATGGAGTTACGCCAGGTATCGGACTACGTCGATGCGGGCGTTCGCCACCCACCTTAAAGGGCAGGCTATGGCACGGTTCCAGCGAGAATCCTCTTCAGCGATTTCATCATTCGAGAGGGTATCAATCGCGTTAGTCTCCCACTTACGTCGGAAATTTAGGACATATAGGAGCCGTACCATCTGTAACCATCAAGCGGGGGCCAGGAAATTTGAAAGTCGTGCGTACAACGGTTTAATGCAGAGTCCTTGAGAAGATATGAATCTGTGCGGCGAAAGAGGATTGTCACGGCCTTACATAGCGGGTTGGGGATGCAGTCAGGCGATGTTCTGCATCTCCAGCGAACCCTCGGCAACATGGTAGAGGTTCTTGCGAAAGCAGAAAAAATATACATAAACGGAGAGGAGGCCACTCCTGTGTCGAAGGAAAGTTCTTCGCTAGCAGACAAAAAAACAGGGGCGGCACAGGGACCGGGAGCTGTGCCCCCGGAAGAAGCAGCGAGGCGCGACCAGAGGGAAATCTCGGGCGGCAGGCGATCCCCAAAGACGAGGGATCTTAGGGATCGCACGGGCGTCGCGGCAAAAACCACGGCAGCGCCATTCACCTCGGCACTTCACTCGCCGCGGCCTCGGTGTCGCAAGTTCTACATGAAGTGCCGGGCGGCGGTTCCTAAGATGGCAGCGCGGATATGAAGTGAATCCGTACGAGATAACGCAATCTTTGCGAGTTCAGGGACTATGAGACATCATGCTGAGACTGGCTAATATCACCGATTAAGAAAGAGAGATAGAGTATCGATGCGGCAGCGGATATCTGGCGTTTTATATCTTCGAGGGAACCAAACTCAAGGCGAGACCAGGCGAGTAGGGCCCGACTCAGCGCGCCACCTCGTCGAGACGGCGACCCGCCTCCGGCGGCCCGACCACGGAAATCACGTGATTTCGGGGTTTGCGGAGGAGGAGGAAATCTAGTTGACTCGGAAGGCCACTTGCGCTGACATAAGATCTCGACCGGACATGGGGTGCGGTCGGTGATCTAAAATCTGTGGTCGACACTACTATCATTCTCGATTCGGACTTGGGAGGATTAGCCGACACCCCCGTGACGACCAGCGGTATCCCAGCCTTGATTGTGGCAATCTAGCGGTCCATCGGGTCCCCAGTAGACAACGAGAGCTTCGGTGACATCATTTTTGCATCGACCTTCGACAAAAATGGGAATTGGAAGAAGCTAGAGCACGTCGACGCACTGCCTCTGGGTTCTCGGAGAAAAGGTGTTACGGTTGGGATCAGATCCAGCGGTGCTAACCTTGGGGGGCACTTGCCCGAGCGGCGGCGACCTTGACGGAGTTTCTACCGTAGTGGGCGCCCGTCATTCCTATAACATCTTCTTTGGGCAGGCCCTCTCAACAGCGATAAGCCATCCCCTCGGCATATCACACGGTAATCAAATTCCCCCGATAGCGGCGTTGGGGCGGTTGAGGGGATGGCGGTAACGCGAAGAATATATACCGCTACGTAATAAAAAACGATGACTCAACGTCATGAGCATGGGTGGCGAAAAGCGCGATATGCGTGACGGCGGTCCTTTCGGCGAAACTTTCAGAGGCTGAGCCATTAACATTGGATAACGACGGGAGCATCTTGCCTATATCGGCTCCCGAAATTAGCGAAGGCCTCAGGCCCCCTCACCTGATTCCCAAGCCGAAGCGAGGGGGCGTCTTACCGCATGGAAGCGAGGCTGACATGAGTGGCATGAACCACGCCAGTATCACTCATAAGCTAAATACCAACCCATCTTTCAAGCGCGGGTTAAGCGAAGCGCGAAGTTTCGCACCAGAGAAACAGGCCATCAGCAGCGAAGAAGTATTATGCTTCCTCCAGCCGACGATCGAGGAGGTAGAATACCGAGTGGTGGCGATGTTGTGTAAATGGCGGCCGGCAAATGGCGGCTGCGTATTGATTTCGCAGATATAAAAAGCGCCCCGGACGGCTTCCCCTACCCGGGATCGACCTTATCGTAGATGCCCGCAATGCGAGCCATGACTTCTTAGCTTCATGGGCGCCTTCTCGATTATAACGGATAAGCATGGACCCCGGTGATGACCCGAGGAGAAGACGTCGTCGATCACTACCTGAGGGGACCTTCTTGTTATCGGTGTCTTAAATTCGGGCGCTGAATGCGGATACCGAGGTTGAGTGAAGCCGGATGTTTGGCTTTGAGATAGGTGCAGATGGAGTATGCAAGGCTGACGTCTTTGGTAAGTCGCCTCTGGCCAGATATCCACATCGCTCACTACCAGGGCGTTCCGGATCTGGGACTATAACATGAAGGCTGAATCAGGCGAATGCGCCTCGGCGTGTCGGCGGGGGAAAATTTCTAGAGCTTTCATAGTCAACCACGAGGGAATTGAAGCAAATCGAGATAAAATAAAGCATTCTTTGGACATGCCGTGCAAAATAGGGATCAAGTACAATGACAATTAGCAGGGAGGGATCATGAGCTAATTGAGTTAATTGTCAGGGGCAGTGTGATGCCTTTCTTCAGGTTTTGAAGAAACCTTTCCCAGCGTTCTGTATGAAACAGAACACTTTGTCTCTCCTTGACTTGACAGGAAGAACTCTATGAAACTGTGAGACAACTCTGCAAACATTGTGGAGGATGAAGCTTCACCTTCCCAGTATTCCCAGATGTTTACCGAAAAGGTACTGAACTACCCACCCTTGCACCCTGACACCCCCTTCCCCCATATACATTGTGTACCTTCTGGCGTATACCATAACTGAGAGGTTCAGAGGACTCAGTGAGATGATTTTGTTGGAATTTGTTTCATTGACACAAAAGAAAACTGCTCCTAAGAGTCTGGATTCATCTTCTGTGGGTCTTCTTATATTTGGACTTAAAACTTACCGACTCTGGGCATTTCTGCAGAACTTCTGGATTGACTGAAGTCTTTCAGAAGCGGCGACTGTCGACCTCACGAGAGGGTATGGGCATTGAGTATGCGCACGGGTTTGGGTTCACGCCTCAACCAGAGGCGAATACGGCCGATGGCAGGCACGAATCATAACTCAGTCATTAGAATTACCGTCGGTAGAGATTAAATGCGCGACTGTGGTGGTGGTGATTTGAAGGAACATACGAGGCGGGTGAAGATGATTCTATATCTTCCGCGCCAAGTCAGTAATCTCATCAAAAAGTTTGTATCAGTTCGGATCATTGTCCCGAGCAATTCCGTAGCCAGGCACTTTGGCCAATGACCGACATACGGAAGACATTGGTGAATCAAACGCCCGGGTCGGGCTTCCCTGCCGGGAGCCCTCGTCGACCCTTACGGCATAGTAGTCGCCCGATGGGGTCGGAGTGCAAAACTAGATGGGTTTTATTTGGGATTATATTAGCAATGAGTGCCACAGACGACCGAGAGGCGGTAAGATAAGAGTGAGATCCTCAGGGTTTACGATCTGAGGGAAGCCTCACAAGCGAGGATTGTACTTTCTTGTATAAGGAAGATATGATGGGTACTTCAGAAGTGCAGAAGAACATCGAATTTCTGCCGAACTAGAGGTATTGGCGGGAGAGGTTTGAGAAGCGAGGGGATGTATTGACATAAATACCCTTTCAGAGTATACTTCAGAAACCTTTGTTGAAAGATCATAGAGCTCACACTTGGGGGCTTCATACTTCAAAGATATCACCTCACAACAGACTTTCGAACATCAAATCTTGACCTTTGACCTTCCAAATGAACAGGGAGTTGGGTGTATTAGACACCACTTTTGATTGGCGAAAGGCTGAATCTGAACCAAATAAATGTTGTAGTAGTTATTTATAGACAGGCAGACCGCTTTTGTACAATCAGCAGGAGGATCAAACTTGACATGGCGAGCGATCATATCTGGGTTTGGTGTCAGAACATAGTTCTGGATGTGATGTTAATTTTGTTAACATGAGATTGGGGACTTTGGCCAGGCTGAGGATTAAAAGTACTATTCGTCTCCCGGCTCACCCCCCCGATCAAATGAATGGCCCAGAAGTCACCATGGAGACCTCGAGGCCGCCTTGAAAACCAGGCGGAAAATGCGCGGAAAGGGAGTTGGTTAAATTCCTCCCCAGTACTATGGGCTGAGGGGTGACAGTCGGCAACCGGGTAACCATTTTGCCACAGCTTTTGATGCAGAAGCGATGCCCTGATGAAATTGGAGTAAAAAAGTCTCGAGTCGAGCCTCGGAGGAACAAAACGATGAGGCCTGGCGTCACGAACCGGCTCACGGACCCGAAGCGTGAGCAAGTTCAAAAA